>PVIC010028139.1:0-23432 GCA_004025085.1 Thryonomys swinderianus
TCACAATCACACTCAACATTGGGGAATTTGTACCAGTATATGACAGAAGTTAATTCTCACTTTTACCTATATCCCTATCCACCCCAAACCCCCGACCCCTTATATACATGCTATTTCTTTTTCTTTCCAATCTTGCTTATGTAACCCATGCTGTCCTCAGGCTGGCCTTTGACTTGCACTGCCTTCCTGCCTCAGCCTCTTGAGTATGCACATTACAGGTAGGCACCAACATGCCTAGCTCTGTGCTTTTCTATTTATAAATTTAAAACTTTTCTATTTATTTTGTTAAATACATTTATTAATGCAGCATAGTATATTTTGATAGCATTATAAGTTGAACTGTTTAATTTGTTTCTTTGATTATTGTTTTTGTTATTAACACATTAGATAGATAAGAAATACATAGTAGAAACAAACCCAGTGTACATATGTAATATTGGGATGGATTATATGAAACTGTTAATTCCATTTTGTCTTGTATTAGTATTAGAATAGATTGTGTCCTTCAAAGACACGTATTTTATATGATCAATCAAATACATAGAGCTTATTAGAATTTTACTTTATTCCAAACACTATACTTGATACTTGAGTGCTTTACTACACTTGGAGGATAATCTGTGAGATATATGACATTATCTCCATTTTAGGATTTCTAATCTCTTGAAGTTTCAAGAACAGAAAAGTTGCCCAGCCACACACACTCTAATGCTAAATTTATACTTGAAACTTATATATTTAAAATTGACCCGTGTGGAAGGATACTGATATTACCTGTGATGGTGAATTACTGAGAGAAAAAATTATTCATTTTTCTTTGGATTGCAAAATATCCATTATTCCATTTGCTAGTTGTTTGGTTTTAGACTGATTACTTAAGTTTTCCTTCGTGAAGTGAGACTACCAGTTGTATAGCCTTCACTTGGGAGCATTAGCAGAACTGATTCAGTACACTGTACATCTCACAGTGAGAACATGCAGACAGCTTATAAAATCAGGGTATCTAAGTACTATAAAGTGTTATCAGAGAGTTCAAAACTTTTTTGTTTTGAGACAGGGTCTCCCTGAGCTCACTATGTAGCCCGGGCAAGCCTCAAACTCAGCAATCCTCCTGTCTCTGCCTCCCAAGTGCTGGGATTATAGGCATGAGCCACCATTCCCGGCAGAGTTCAAAAAGTTTTTGTGACAACTGATTCATTTTGTTTTCAAGACAACCAGGATGTCCAGTAAGACATAGATTGTCAATAAGCTTCACCTCTTTCAGGAGGAAATTCAGGAATGCAAACGTTTGAAGAAAACTAAAATTTTATTTGATCAAATGTCCTGAAGAAGCCAACATAGCTGTTATTTCCTCAATATGTTAGGTATTCATTTCCAAGATAATGTTCTATACCTGGTGTAGGTGACTGTCTTCTATGTTCCTTTCTAGTTCAGGAATTATTTATCCCTAGCCATGCCTCTATTTCACCTAGTTATTTATAGTATTTGCCTTCTCTTTTAGACTGCAGGTTCTCTGGATATAAATCCCAACTCTTATGAACTAGGGCATCATCAAGTTCTATTATCTCATTTTTTAAAACATAATCATGTTCAATAAATATTTTATGAACAAAAGCATGAAATGTTCAAAAGTAAGCAATTGAAGTAATGCCAACATGACAGCGATGCATATCGGATTTTGTCAAAGAGTTTTAAGTAACTCTTAGGTCCAAATTCTACTACCCTAGTAGAATGTTTACCATGAGGATTGTCTAAATCATATTAAAATTCAAAGGGAGATGATTGGATTCTGGAATTAAGTGAGGACATGTGAGAGGAACCTGGACATACCAGAGTGCAGATCATAACGACGCCTTCAGAAATCAAACAAACAGATCCCATGACAATGTGAATGTGGAAAATGGATGAAGAAGCCAATTTAAAGGGTGTTCAGAGCCCAAGGCTAACACAACCTGAACAGCAAAACAATTAACTTGTATTATACTGCAGCCAAAAGTGGAGAATAAATAGTCATATGTACATGGATATGATAGCCACAAGGTATTAAATTAATAATAGAAGGGATATGAGGTATGATAAAATACAATGAATTATAATTTTTCAAAGTGTTGTTACTATAATAATTATTTCTGTAATAATAATAATTAATCAATTCCCTTCCAAAGACTCCCCCCACCGCACATTCAATATATTTATCCCGTTTTTCTTGCTTTCTGAAAGACCTGATTTCTGAGTGTCTTTAGTTGCTGGGTCCTGATTGCCATAATGTCTTGAGTCCATCGGAAATGTTGACCTTTCATGGTCATTTTGCAATGAGGAAGGACCAGAAGTCAGTGTTAGATCCGATGAATGAGGTGGATGAAGATGTGGTGTAATGTTTTTATGCATCTGCCTTTTCCTGAGATGAGACTGGGCAGGATATTCACTGGATTTTGTCTCATGTTTCCTAAAACACACAGGAAAAGAACTTCCAGGGCTGCTTGAGAAAATGAAGAACTCCGGGCTAAGTGTTTTCAAAGCAAGGGGGAGTATTTTGAGAGAGATTAATGGCAATGTGTCTTTGGCTGTAAAATTTTATTTAAATGTAAACATTCATCATATATTTTTATCATACCTCATAAACTCCGGGAAGAATTTCAAATCATTTATGTAGTTATTCTGCCTAAAATTGGCGGAACAGCATTTCCCTTTCTTTGTAGTGGATTATAGATAAAGATTGCCTTCCAAACAGAACCTTAAGGAAAGTGGGGGATAAAAGAGTAACGAGACTACAGAAACTTGTCAAATGAACCTCACCAGCTAATCCAGACCCACATCAATAATGTCTGCTGATCATATGTACATTTGATTTAAGGCAATAAAAATAGTCCATTTGTATGTGACGATCCTCCCCCAAATTGCATAACCGATCATCTAATCACCAAGGACCAAAACCTATCTGATCAACGCATATTCTATAAAATAACTAACTCATCAAAACTGTCAAGATCATCAAAATCAAGTAATGTCTGGCAAACTGCCACAGCCAAGAAGAGATTAAAGATATGTGAAAATTAAATACAATGCAATATTCAGAACCAGTTGCTGACAGGAAAAAAAAAAAAAGGTACCAGCTAATAACTAAGAAAATCTGAGCAAAATAGGGGCATTAGTTACAAACAGAATATCAATATCGGTTCATTAATTATAACAAGTGTAACATACCAATGTAAGATGTGAAAAGGAGGAGAAACTGGATACATGGCTCACAGAATGTCTGTTGTTTTTCATAATATTTTTGTAAATTTAAAGCTGTTCTAAAATTCATAGCTTGTTTAAAAATATTACAAGAAAACAAACAATTTTTTCACAAACCCGAGATTTCCAGCTAAAAGCAGAACACACTAAAAAAAAAAAAATAAGAAAAACCCAACACAGCAAAGCTTCTTTTTGTCTTTCAACATAATAAAACACAGCAATCTTAATTCTTATCTCGTCCATTGAATAAATTTAGCAGGGGAGTATAGGGAGCGGGCATGAAATTGTCTAAAAACTCTTGCCTTGAGGTCTGGTGTAAAAGATTGTCTGAATCTGGAGCAAAACAGTTTCAATCTATGTAAATATCAGGAAATTAAATTCCATATGTTGCACGCCAGATGCTTTCAGCTACCACAGCTGTGCACAAGCGGTGAGCAGACAGTTTGCATTTGTCAAGCTGGGAAGCAGCGTTCTTTGCAAGGAAGAAGGCCCGAGACTGCCCATGGGAGGCTGAAGGATAACAAGGAGGAGCCACCGGACTCCAGCGATCTGACAAGTTCGGTCTCTGGTTGAATGGGAACTGTACAGGAAGCTCATCTTTGGGAGGAGTTGCTAAGGTTATCCTACTCGTTGGCACCAGGGGTTGTGTCTGCGATAGTTGTTTCTTTTAGAAATTACATTAAAATGCTTGTGTCTGATGAGGACAAAGATAGGAAATTGCTTACCGTAACTGAAAATGGTCACCATCCAAAGTTAAAAAGGATGATTCAAAGAGCACCCTGGGTGCTTCTCAACTTTTGACAGGTACCTCAACTCTCTCTGGTGCTTGTTGTTTGGGGTAAGTGTTTCCCAAATACGGTTAAGACCACGAAATCTAGAAGTGCTAAATGAAATGAGTGGTACAGCGTGAACAGTGACTGGAATGTTAGCTGGAAGAAGTCAGACCCAGAAGGTCAAATGCTGCATGGTTTCTCATATGAGAAATTCAAACTACAAGTGAACTAAAGTAAATTAAAAGAGAAATGGCAAATGCTGGGCGTGGTGGCTCACGCCTGTCATCCCAGCACTCGGGAGGCAGAGACAGGAGGATTGCTGAGTTCGCGGCGGCTTGCCTGGGCACCATAGTGAGCTCAGGGCCAGCCTGAACTACAAAGCGAGACCCTGTCTCAAAAAGCAAAAAAAAAAAAAAAAAAGAGAGAAATGGCAGGAAACAGGGAGGTCTACGTTTTGGAGAAGAAGGGAATAAGGTGAAAGGGAGGAGGAATGAGGGAAGGAAGAGAAAATGTGACAGCAAATCATCCAAACTTTCTTATATATGTATCAGATTAATATTACATAATGTATGATATTAAGTACTATATATATTTCCTAAAATGAATTCAACCCATAGGTACTGCAAATACGTACTCATGGCAGGTGTTGGATATATAAAATTTAAATGTAAGAAATGACATGAAAGGTGTAGGTCTCATCATCATCTGTGAAAGGGTGAGGAACTCAGAGATACAAGAAAAGACTGATTTTCAGCACCAAGGACAATAAATTACTCTTTGAGTTCTTTCTCTAGACTTCTAGACAAATTGTTTCTTTAGAGCATAAAAAGGAGCTCAGATCTTGCCACTTAAATTTCTCAGATTAAATCTAGTTTTTCTCCGGATCAACTTTATGGTTGAACATGTTACTTGACAAGCTCTTTCATCTCTTAATACTTCCATTTCTCCACCTGCAAAATGGGTACCACACTTCTCTCATGTGAAGTATAGAAAATTCAGTCAGAAAAAAGTATTTAAAAACCTTAACACAGTGTTTAGCACTAAGTCAATAAATAACACCTGCTTTTTTTTTTCCTCTAGGAATGAAAAGACACTCAAAGTGAACTTTACAGATTGGCTGCTAATCTGAAATCAACAAAGAGGGATTTTAAAAGCATTAGTGATATTTTAATTTAATCTTGAAATGGCAAAAGTTGGGAATGGTTTTGTGGATTTGAGTGTGTATTTGTAGAATAAGAAACTCAAATCAGAGGCACACTTCCAAAGTCAATGCTACTTGGCTAGTCTAATATGCTTTCCACTCATCTATGTAGTCAGAATACATTCAGGGCACTGGTTTTTACTTCTAACATCTCGTTGTAGGGGGCAATATTAACAACCAAAATCACTGAAGCAACTAAGAGCATAAAATTCTGAAAATTGTGTTGTACAGAACAGTTGCTGGTGATTTTAGCTTGAGGGGGGATAATGTATGTGATAATGATAAATTTCTCCATAGCTGATAATTTTTTGTCTAGCTGAAACTTTCAAATCCTCTTCTTCCATCCTCATACTTGATGAACTACTTACTATTTCACTGAGAAAACTGAGCCAAACAGGAGGTGATTTTCACAACCTCCCAACCCCACATCTGCCTGCTTTCCTATATATCCACCAATCAGAGGTATAGTATGGTTTATATCCTGAACTTTGATGGACTCGCTGGCTCCAGACTTCTTGATCAAGACCATGTTTTTGATCTAGACAAGCAGACACTGTCACCTTCATCTAGCCAAAGACGTTTCTCAACAGATTTTACTCCCCCTCCTCTCTCCATGGTCTTTCTTTTGAACATGTAATGTTGTTGTTACTTCTCTTGTCAGTGACAAACATGTGACCTTATTTTTATTTCCTTCTACTACATATTTGTTTCTTTCCCTTAATGGAAAACTAGAAAGTTGCTAATTTCTATTGAAATTCCCTTCCATTCTCTTTTGTATCCATTTTAGTCAAACTTTATGGTGTCTCAACAAGAACACTTTTGTCAATGTTATTATGTTAACTCGAATGGTTTACTACCCTATTAACTAGGATTCCTTATCAGCAGCATTGATACTGCTGATCTAGGTTTCATCATGACATATCATTATTTATCTACTTTTCTTCCTTCCTTTTCGGCCTTCAGGTTCCTCCAAAGTTTCTGCCTCATCTCTTCCATTTCCATATATGGAGTGTGTAGTACTTGAATCTTTTTATCAGTGCTCAGTGAGTAAGCTCACATCTTTTCATGATTTTAAAATATCTCTAGGATGACTTCTAGATTTTACCTGCAGCCTAATAATGTTATACTTGAACACCACAATTTTATAACAACTGCCAGACCAATGTCTCCAAACAGATGCTTCATTTTTTAAATTGACTTAATTGGTACACTTTACATACACATTATGACACTGAGACTTTGATGCTTCATTTTGCTTTTAAAATTAACCCTCCAGAACTGAACCCACAATACTGTCCCAAAACCATTCCATTAAGTTGGTCTGTTGGTTCGTTACATAATTTTTCACATTCTCTCTCATTAAAATCTCATTGTTTTCTTCTTTTAAGATCAAAATTATACGTAAATTTGTGTTTCCAAGACAGGGACAGTACCACTTGAGCTAAATCCCGGGCCCCAGCGATACGTAAATCTGTAATATTGTGAATATTCCTCCTCTCTCTCCGCACTGTGGGTGCCTCTGTTTTTCTCTCTCTCCCCCCTCGTACTCTCCTTCTTTTGTTAATTCATCAATCCTAGTCTCTATTTTTTAAAAAATGCACCTAAAATGTCATCATTTCCTACTACTTCTGTTCTTACCTCTTTGGTAAGGCTCATTAGATCTTCTCACCTCAAGGATTAATCACCTGTTTAAACTGCTTTCCCCTTTACTCCCTTCAGTATTTGCTCAATGTAACAGCTAAAGTAAACTCTTTATGTTAATAATTAGCCGTTTTATGCCTTATCATATACATCATGGTATTTTGAAATAGAGTGTAAGATGGCTAAACTACTAACAGTAATAATAACTACAAGCAGTACTGAACTAGTAACTACTAATAAAATATTTATTATTTCACATACTCCTGTGTGTGTGTTTGGTAGGAAATCTTAACATTTCCTTTCAGCAATTTTCAAGGATGTATGTGTTTATGTTCACTAGAATCACTATGTTGCACAGTAACTCTCTTGACTTACCCTTCCTATCTAATTCAAAATCCGTATGCCTTAACAAATATTTTCTCAATTCCTCACTCATCCTCCTCTGGATAACTACCAGACAACTCTGCTTCTATGAGTTTAGCTCCTTTAGATTCAATATTTAACCAAGATCATGTAGTATTTAGCTTTCTGTCCCTGGTTTATTCCATTATTTTAATTGAGTTTATTGGTAATACAACTGACATTTCCATGTTTTTGCAAATAAGAGAAGTTCTTGGTTTTTAAAGGTTGATTAGTATTCCGTTCTATATTTATACCACATTTCCTTCCATCATTCATCCTCTGATGACATCTTATGTAATTAATTCCATAGCTTAGTTGTTTTGAATAAAGGTGAAGTGATTATGGAAGTGTAGGCTTTGTAAACAGGTGAAATCATGAAACTCCTTACTCAGAAACCTACAAATGGTTTCTATCTCAGAAAGTAAACACCATTTTCAAAATCCTGAAAGGCATACATGATTTTCTTTCTGAATTAACTCTTGTCTTTTATCCTGGTCCTCTTCTTTTTCTCTTGTCTTCAACCTCTTTGGCCCATTTCACACAAGTGATGTCTCTTGCTGAGTCTTTGTATTTGTTCTTCTGGCTGTTTTGAATACATTGCCTCCAAATAATGATGTGTCTTGTTTTAATATGATCTTCAGTATAGCCACTATGGTTATTGACCTTTGAGAGCCTCTGACAACTTGTCTCCACTCTTTCTGCTGTATTTTGTTCTCCTTAATCATGCTTTTTGACATCTTATGTGTGATTTACTTAATTCATTTACTATCTGGCTTTCCTATGGAATTTAAAACCCAATTTGGTTAGTAATGTCTATTTTTCAAGAATATATCCTCTGTACTAGGAACAATCCTTGTTATATGATATATCAAAAATAAATAATCAGTAAATTGACAACTATAGGAATATATAAACTAGCCTTATTTTGAGGTCAGTGGTACTGGGAACTAAACTCAGGGCATTGTACTTGCCAGGAAGGTGTGGCCCTGCTTAGCAACATCCCCAGCCCCAACTATCCTTCTTAAGGAGGTAGAAGCTCATGTCAAAAAGCCAACATGTTTCACAATAGTCTCTTTGAAAATAATATTGAGAAAATTGAATAACATCACACAAAATAATAAAATTATTCCTTTATCTCACACTATTAAAAATCCATCTTTATGGGTTAAAGAAAATTTTAAGAAATAAATTCTTATAAGAAAACACATCACAGAAAATTCTAGGCATGATTGTAGGCAATGATTGTTTAGCTAAAATATCAAAAGTGCAAGTAACAAATGAAAAACTAGGAAAGTGGTATGACACTAAACTAAAAACCTGCATAGAAAAGAAAAAAAAAACTAAGACATAAAGATAAATTATGGAAAGTTAGAAAATGCCTATAAGATGCATATCTGACAAGAAGTTAATATGAATTTCTCTAAACTATATGAGAAATACCTACACCTCAATATCAAAGAAAGAAAAACTGATTTTTGAAATGATTTTCTTAGCCAACTGTATTTCTTGGATGAAAAAACTAATGTACACAATTTGGAGGAAAACATTTTCGTAGCTTGTGGTTTTGAGGTTTTAGTCAATGGTTGCCTGTATGTAAGGCACAAATATTACAGTAGGGGGCATAATAGAAGAGAGCTGGTCACCTCCTGTCACCAGGGAAACAAGATGAGGATAGAAAGAGAGAGAGAGAATAAAAGAGAGAGCAAGAGAAGACAGAGAGGGTGTAGAAGCCATTGTAAGATACGTTAGTCAAAGCCCGTGTTTGAGGAGTCCTGAAGTGACCCCATCATTAGTGCAGGTGCATAATGGGCTTCCTTATGTAAACATAAAACAACCACGTATGTGCAATATGATCATGAAGGGACACACAGCTCTTATTTGCCAGTATGCCTCAGTATGTGATAATAGCCACTATAAGTACTGTGAAACAAAGAACTTTGTTGCTTTTTTGCCAACATCTGACCCACTCACCTTCTTCTCTATGGGGAAATCTGATCTTTAAAAAAATACCCCTGATTCCCTCACCCTGACACAGGGAAAGGGGAAGAGAGAGAATGAACAAAGCAGGAGAGAAGGAGGAGAGACAATTCAAAGGCACATGTCCAAAGATCTACCTCTTCGATCTAGACTCTACTTCCTCCAAACTGATATCATTGCCTAATAGTCTGTTTGACTGTGAACTCACCAATGTATTGATCCATTTGTGAGGATCCAGTATATTTGAATTTTCTTCTAAAATCTCCACCTTGGACCATATTAGACATTTAAGAGACATTTTATATCAAACCATAAGAACAGATAAAACCATTGACTAGGAATTTTGAAAATTACATTTGAATATACATTCAAATAGCAAAAAGGTATATATAAAGATTCTCAGTATCATTAACCTTCAAGAAATAAAAATCAAAACCATTAGATAGCATCTTCCATTTTGGGATAGCCTTAATCACTTTAAAAAAATAATTAAGAGAAAAAATGTTGGAGAGGTTACGGAGAAAAGAAAACCTTTCTAAACTATGGGACTGAAATTAGGGCAAAACTATGGAAAATAACATAGACACTCTACAAAAACATTGAAATTGTATTAACATTTGATCCAGAAGTCCCACTTTCCTTTTGAGTGGTAGACAGGTTTTTGATATTGATACTGACTATGACTTGAAGGGCACATACTTACCCACAATACATTGATTTGTGTACATCAAGCATCAACAATTTTCTGTATATCAATCATGCCTCAATAAAGCTCTTAGAAAAGATACATGCTATAATATTTACATCTTAAAGTAATCAAGAATCCTATGATAAACATAAACCTATTTTCTGGATGACTCATATGTATTCTTGAGTTTACAAGTAATCTGTTCCATTTTTACATGGTTGGTAAGTAATCATAAATAGAATTAATGGAAATACTTCTTTTCAGTAAACTCATTTCACCCTGGTTTGAAGTTTGGATTCAGGTAAAGTCTTGAGTGAAATAATTTTTTAGCTCTTCTCCCATACTTGAAACTTCAGGAAAAGAAGGCTGACTTTATTTGGTTTTCAAGGATGTGTTTCTTCTATATGTGTTTTGTAAATATATATAAAATTATTAGGCACACTTTTACTATAGTATTTCCCTTGCTAAAAATAGAAGGGTCTAAAAGAAATTTTCTGCTTAATTTTGTGTGTGGGCCTGGATAGACATAGCATTTGCAAAGCATTCTGCCTTATAGCCATTGATGGAGAGATAAAAGCTAGATCCCCTTAAACTCCTTCTAGCAAAGGTTGTATCTTGATCACAAGAATGGAGCTAGTGGGCTCCAATGATCTGATGATTCAGTATTTGAAATGTAAATAGAATCTTAAAAACTTCTACATTGGATACCAATGTGCCCACTTTCTTCTGTGGTGACAAAGAAGTGACCTGAGGTTTGGCTCCTAAACTTCTTATCCGTTAGGCCTGTGTGAAGAACACAGACAGCCAGTCTTTGCTTAGCTTGACCTTAGCAGGGCAGGGGAAACATCTCAGTCCTCATGTAATCGTTCCTCTTCTTAGCTATATAGCATATTCTGCTTATGCTTTTAAGTGGAAGGAAATCACATCTTCAGCTCCCAAAGTAATCCAACATGGTGAACATCAAGGGGAGTCACATCCTGAAACGTTGCCTCTAGTTTTCAGAGGATACACCCGAGCTATCTGGCCTGTACTCCAGCTTTCATAAGTATTCTGATGAGCCATGTCTCAGTCTATACTGTCCCTGATGAGAGAATAAGTGACTGCGCCTGGCTGTGTACCCTTTACTTCACTTTTTTCCACACAAATGGAAAACAACGTCAAAACCTTGACACCATGGGCTTCTGACATCATTATGGACAGTGTGTGGATCACAGATGTGGGTTGTGCTGCATTTGCTTAAGAAAATTGGAAGGAACAAGGGGTGTGTATGTGAATTACTCAACCCAAGGTGAAAATATTGGTGGAAAAATCCAGCCACTTGATGACTTTGAAATGTATTAAATATAGTATCCATGACCTGTGTTTTTAGAGCATTTAAAACAGTGGTTTCCTTTAACCACATAATCCAAATTTCAAAAAGTCACATACAAGTGTTCTTTTATGGACTTGACAAGAGAAGAAGAAGAAGAGAGTGGATTGACAAAAATACTTTAGAATAATATTCAGACATGTGTGTGCATGCGCATATGTTGTGCGTGCACATGTGTGTAGGTTGTGTGTGCGCATATGTGTGTGTGTGTGTGTGTGTGTGTGTGTGGTAACATATTGTTGGCCTCCAGTGGAATATAAAACAGTTAAGGCTTGTCAAGGTATATTTTTTTACACTGTTATATTGGGAAATCTCTCTGCCTCTTCCAGTACTCAAGATACAAGGGGCTTAAAGCTCAAGTTTTCCAACAAAACTACCATCTTCATCTTACTCCAATGCGGTGATGCTGAGGATCAACATAACTTATTGAAGCAGCTTCTTAAAACCACTACCAACCACGTTACTTACTTTTGTAATGCACTTGGATTACCATTTGAGAAACAATCATTTTCTATTTCAGGCTTAGGGGAAGGGGGTTGTGGTACTTGGGCCCTTGTGCTTCCAAGTTAGGCACAATACCACTTGAGCTAAATCCCCAACCCAACAATCACTTTCTAAATGTTGCCTCTTTTTGATGCCAAATGGGAAAGGGAACACTACAAAGATAGATTCTTAAATTATTTTCAATTTTTTTTACAATTACCATAAAACTTTAGTATTCTTATGAAATGTTGAAGTGATATGCAAGCTTTTCTTAGGCTTCTCTAATTCATCTTCCTTTTGCTGATCTGGGAGGAATATTTTGACTTTTTCTCTTCCTTTTTTGATGAACATCCTACCCAGATTTACCTTGTTTACCTCTTGTATAACACTGGGTTTATAAGAGTTTTTGTTTTCAAGTTTAACATTTTAGGCTTCATTTCTTCAGTAAGATCTATCTGGCATTTTTTTTTAATTTAAGAGCAATTGAGAAGGAGTGAGAGATGTAGTTGATCTCTATGAATAAAAAATTATATAAAAAACCGACTATCTTGATGTACATTACTCCACTGTGACATTTTATCTTGTCTTTCTTCTGCTCAGTTCTTTTTCAAGAGGTTGATTCTTTTTATGTATAACTTTACTTTTATTATAACTGAATTGATATGTAATGTTTAATTGATTTATTGATTACATGATACCTGTAGCCCAATTATGAATTTATTATTTTTCCTCCAAATGCTTGTTCTGCCTTTAACAACTCTGACTCTCAAACTTACTATACTTAATGAACAAAAATAATTTCCTCCTGAAGATATCTCTCACCACTACAGTGAATTATTACAATTCTAGCCTGCATTACTCCGCTGTGACATTTTATTTAATCTTGGTGACCTTACTATGACTGACTGCCTTATTTGCTAAGCGTTTTAGGACAGCGAAAGTAGTTATTGTGAGCTCTTTGTAAAATGTATCAATAGAGAATTCAATTAAAAAAATAACCTGTGTAAGTTGGCATCCTCCACATCTAGAGATAACTTCTTGCACTGCTCACATAGTCAGGTATGAAACAAGGAAATTTGGGCCTTCTTAATCTAAATTAAGTTCAATATACCATCATGTCATTTTAAAAACCATAATTATATATTCTACTGTTTGTTAGACAGTGCTGATGTAAATACCCACAAGAATCTTTAACTAAGCATGAGTGAAATTGAGCTCATTGTATTTGACCTCTACTGCCTATTCCAGTAGATGGTATGACCCTCCACAAACCTCTGATTTATAACCCAGAAAGTTATTTATGACATACCACTGTGCCTTTACCTTGTGACCAATTGTTTCCAGACTCCATCCTGCCCAGATCAGGACTGCTTACCACACTTATAAGAATCTCCTAACTTGTCACTGTATTTGCCTCTATTCTTTCTATTCTACATAGTACAGAGAGTGCTATTTCTTTTTATCTGAGTTCTTTAATACATATCTGTAGCTCACATTCTTTGTAGAAGCTGGTACATGTACGTAACACACTGTAATTCTTTTCTGGTCCCCTTTCCCTTCCCTCTCTTCCTCTCCACCTATCCCTTGATCTGCTTCATTTCTTGTACATACCTCTTAAATACTAATATGACTCTGCCATTAAAAATCTTAAAACTCTTCACTACAGAATTCCTAATTGTCTCTGTCTGGATTTCAAATGATTTTTTATTAGAATCAGACCCATCTACATCTTTGAACTCAGTACCTGACAAAACTACCCTTACTAGAAACTAAACCATTTTTTTATTCTCCACAGAAGAAATGGTCCGTTTTCCAAATATATACACTGCTTTGCCATAAGACATTCTCTGGCTATAACAACTTTGTCTTTCCCTGCTTGTCCAGCGCATAATTAAATCATTACTAAATAGTTACTGAGGCCTCTTATCATGGTCAACACTGTGCTGGGAACTTCAGGTAAAACATCACACATCATTTCTTCACTACAAGTTTGTTATGTAAAAGACGAAGAGGGGAACAAACAACTTGAATTGATTCTTAGCGAGAAATAAGGGAGAAAGGCAAAAATAAAAAAATATATGACAGACGAAGGAATTTAACACTAAGCAAAACCAAAAGACACAGAGACAGCATCATCCAGGAGCCAAAGGTTTTATAAATCTAAATAAATTTGCTCTTTGATCTCAGTCTATATCCTACCAACAGTGAAGAAGGCTTCCTTTTTCTCCACAGCCTCACCAGTATTTGTTGCCAGCTAATTTTGAAATAGCAGCTATTCTTTGTGTAGTGAGATCAAATCTCAGTGTTGTTTTCATCTACGTCTCTCAAATGACCAGTGATGCTGAACATTTCTTCATATTCTTCTTAGCTACTTTTACATCTACAGACTCAAGGACAAAAACCATGTGGTCATCTCAATAGATGCAGAAAAAGTGGTTGACAAAATCCAAAACCCATTCATGACCAAAACCCTACAGAAAATCACAATAGATGGACTTTTCTCAATCTAATAAAAGTAATCTACAAGAAACCAATGGCCAGCATTACCTTAAATGATCAAAAACTGAAACCCTAACACTAAGATCAGGAACAAGACAGGATGTCCATTATCACCACTCCTGTTCAATATAGTGTTGGAAACATTAGCCAGAGAAATTAAACAAGAGAAAGAAATAAAAGGAATAAAGATAGGGAAAGAAGAAGTTAAACTTTCATTATTTGCTGATGACATGAGATTCTATACAGAAGATCCTAAAAACTCCACCAAACAACTGCTAGACTTAATTGGCAAATTTAGTAGCATAACTGAATACAGGTAAATGCTCAAAAATCAATAGTATTTTTATACACAAATAACAGACTTATTGAGAGAGAAATTGGAGACTCAGTTCCTTTCACAATAGCATCCAAAAGAATGAAATACCTATGAATAAATCTAACAAAGGAGGTGAAAGATCTCTACTCTGAAAACTACAACACTCTGAAAAAAGAAACTGAAGAGGATATCAGAAAATGGAAAGACATCCCTTGTTCATGGATAGGAAGAACTAATATCATCAAAATGGCTATACTCCCATAACTACTCTACAGATTCAATGCAATATCGATTGAAATTCTTATAGCATATTTCACAGATCTAGAGAAAATAATCCAAAAATTCATCTGGAGCCACAAGAGACCTAGGATAGCAAAAGCAATTCTAGGAAACAAGGACATGGCAGGGGATATTATGACCCCCAATTTGAAAGTATACTGCAAAACCACTGAAAACGGCATGGTACTGGCAAAGAAGCAGATCTGAGGATCAGTGGAACAGATTAGAAGATCCAGAAATAACTCCAGATACACCAAGCCACCTCATCTTTGACAAAGAGCCAAACATCTTCAATGTAGGAAAAACAGCCTCTTTAACAAATGGTGCTGGCAAAACTGGGTTTTAACCTGCCAAAGACTGAAGCTAGATCTATCACTTTCACCAGTGATATATGAAATAAAATACAGCAAACATTATTGCTATGATTATTCACCATGTAGTAAACTAAAATCAAAATGAATTATAGACCTAAATATTAAAACAGAAACTCTAAATTTGCTGAAAAACAAGTTAGGCAGTACTCTTGGAGACACTGACTCAGGGAAAAACTTCCTGAACAAAACTTCTATAGCATGAGAACTAGCAGAAGGAACCGACATGTGGGAACTTTTCTTATTAAAAAGCTTCTGTACAGCAAAGGAAACCACCAGCAGAGCGAAAAGTCGACCAACAATATGGCCAAAAATATGTTACTAGGTGTTTCTCAAACAAAGGGCTACTATCTAGAATATATAAAGAGCTTTAAAAAGTCAGACCCCCCCCAAGTTTAACGACCTAATTAAAAAATGGGCCTCGGAAATGAACACTTTTTGGCGGTTCATAATTATTTTTTTAAATTTTTTCTTTATTGGGACATTGTATATACACACCATGATCACACTCAATATTGGGAATTTGTGCCAGTTTGTGACTCAATTTAACTGTAGAGGGCACCGTATCTTTGCCGGGCACCCGTGGGAGCCACCACTACATCTCCAATTAGAAAGTCACATGGAGTGCTCGCTTCGGCAGCACATATACTAGAAAGTCACATGGATTCACCCGGAGGTCAGGTGGAGGCTCTTATAGAATATGTCCCCTGAAAACTCACTCCTTGAGACCTGTAACCCCTAAATATTCTCACAACGCGTCTCAACTTCTTAAAGATCTGCACCTGCTGCCAGTGCCTCACTGAGGACCATGCTTCCAATGCCTGAATCTTTGGGGGTAGTGAGTGTTCAAACAACACCTGAACTGTAGATTTGGGATCAGATGAGAATGAAATCTGCGTATTTTATTCCCCAACAATGAACGCAAAGTCCCTTCCACGAAGGATAAACTGAGGGTTTTTTTTCCCCTTCCATTCTGTGCTGAATCATCTTTAAGGCTGAGATTATTGCTCCGTGTGTGAAGAAATGAAGAATATTGGGCTTGGGAGCAAATTGTATGTGTTCAAATCCTGCATGTATTAACTCTCAGAATCTAGCCATTCTGATTTGCATTTCTTTTGTTCTTCATTTACATATTGGAAATGAACTCTAGATTGCAGGGCTAAATTATAAACATATATTATGTGAAAATTGTCAGCACTGACTGATATGTTAGGTGCATATTAAACATCAATCCCTTGAATATAATATAGTCTATAATGTTCTTTCCTTTGCAAAATAACTGATAAGACTTTACTTTTGCGTGATATTTCAGTTTTCATATGTTACCCATACCTATAAAGTTTGTTGTTTCTCTTATTAAATCTAACAGGCCCCTTGAGATGTATAGACAAATGATTTTGATATATGAAATAAAATACAGCAAACGTTATTGCTATGATTATTCAGCTGCCAGGATGTTTTACAGCAGTACTAACATGATAGGTTACATAGGATGTTGTGGGATAAATAAAACAAGGTTTTGCGGTCTTGTAAATGGTTCACTTAACTTTATTTTATAGGGTCCAGGAAAGAAAACCCTCATCTTTGTCCCATTTGAAAACATGAATGTTATAGTATCATGCTAATTTTATATTAAGGAGCTAAGGAATCATTTTGGTTTGATATATAACTGTTTTATGATATATCTAGATAGATTTAAAATATTAAAATAGTTTATTAGCATTTACAAGTCTTTAACCCTATTACAATGTCATTTTTTGTAAAGATGGAACTGTATGTGTATTTTCAAAGTACTATGACCAGCAATCTAACCAATCTCTTGCCTAAAGTAGTAGCTTGAATATTACTTAATAAAATAATGCTTGCAAAATTGAATGATACTTTTATATCTAGTAAATAGCAAAATCATTCTCCATTTTAAGCATATTTTATATAGGGAGACAGATGAAAATGAGAAAGAAAGGAGAGTGCTCAGGTCCACATTACAGAATATTGAGATAAGTAAGTAGAAACAGGAATGTTCAAAATAGGAGCATGAGTTGTTGTCATAAAATTGTGACAAACAATGAGAGAGATTCACTGTAATAGTGACATGCAGGATTACAAAAAAGTAATTCTGGCCGGGCATGGTGGCTCACGCCTGTAATCCCAGCACTTGGGAGGCAGAGACAGGAGGATTGCTGAGTTCAAGGTTTGCCTGGACTACATAGTGAGCTCAGAGCCAGCCTGAACTACAAAGTGAGACCCTGTCTCAAAAAAAAAAAGTAATTCTGATTGAAGAAAGATACTTCTCTTATGACATGGCTTGCCTTGGCTACATAGTGAGCTCAGGGCCAGCCTGTACTATACAGCTAGACCCTGTCTAAAAAAAAAAAAAAAAACATTGGAGATATAATCAGGTTAAACTTAGATTATTAGAGTAGGTTCAATCTGATGACTAATGCCTTAACAAAGATAGAGAACCAAAGAAATGGACACATGGGGAAGGTGTTTAGTTACCTTTCTAATTACTGAGACAAAGTACTCAGCACCCAAACTCATACTTTACAGAGGTTTCAGTTTGTAGAGGTTGGGTCCAAGCCAGGGTGGCATGGCAGAGGGGCATCACAGAAAAAACAGGAGGCACCAGCAGACAAAACTTCAAGCAGCAGAAGCAATCTGTCCCTTCCTTTGGTCCCTTCCTGGGTACCTGCCTTCTAGGTGTCACCACCTACTCCTAGAGTGAGGCACCCTTAATCCAACCAGCACACCCTGAATCTCAGTATCATACACCCTAGATCCAGCCACTTCTGAAAAGTCCCACCTATGACTTTGGGCCTCTGCAGGACACTCAGTACAAGCCATGACACTCTGCCCTTGGCTTCAAAAAACATACGCACATCCTGTTACGCAAAAGATATTTAGCCCATCTCTAAGAGTTGCCAAAATCCTAACACTTCCAGCTCTACTGAAAAATAGAAGTGCAAAGTCTCCTCTGAGATTTAATGCAAACTCTTAGCTGCAAGCCACTGTACAGATGAAAAGGAAGTTAAACACTTCCAACATTCAATGGTATCCCATTCCAAAAGGTGAAAGCAAAAGTAAAACAAGAAGATAAAAAGTAACAGGACCAAGTCAAGTACAGAATCAAACAGGAAAAACATTCCATAGTTCCATCTGCAGCATCGAAGGAAATCTGTGATGAGATGTGAACTCTGAGGTCTGGTGTGTGTCCACCCCTTCAGCATCACCTATATAACTTCCACAGTTTCTTCTTCAGGTAGTTTTGCTCAATCCTTACAGCTTTTCCTTGTACAATCCACATTCCTGACTACTTCAACCTTCTGGAGTCTCCATCATATCTTTGGCTTCACAGTCTCAATTTCATGAACTGCCCTCTCAGGAACACACTGCCTGACCTTCCACATGTTATTCTGAAATCTCTCTGGAAGCCTTCCTGACCCCACAACTCTTGCATTCTGCATGCACCTAAACCCAGCACCACGTGATGATCACAGTGTCTGCAAACAGCTACCGCAGTAGCCAGTCTTGCCTCTCTCTTGACTGTAAGGGTGAAATACGCAGACTGGTGAATGCTGCAAATCCAGCCTGGAAGAACGAATTCTCTACACCACTGCCATTCTGAAACAAGGTGCTCTGAATCTCTCTTCTCAGAGTAAAGTATTTCAGCTTTTCCATGCTGAGCTTACTAAATATGGAGTCCTATTGACTTTCTTGATGTTCTCAGGCCCTCTTTTCTATTGTTTTCTTCCTTCTTGACAAACAAGCTATCCTCCATCTTTGCAGCCCACAAATGTAAGTGGAGCCACTGCCTCAACATTAGAACGCCTTGAAATTTCTTCCACAACATTAATTAGTCTTCTGCCTTTAATCTCAATCTCAGGCAAAGTCTCTGGACATAAGGAAAATGCAGATAAACTTTCTGCCAAAAGATGTTACATGTGATCTGGACATCAATAGCCAGGGTAGTCCTTGTTCTTAACTAAAACCTTGTTAGCCTGGTCTTTACTGATAACATTTCTAGCAACATTGTGGTTTTCAAAATGACCAAAGTCTCCCATCATACACTGCTCAAGGCATTCCAGAGCTGGCATCTCTTCAGCTGTATCCTTATATAACACACCCTGAGATTCCATCTCACTCCAGAAACAGTGGCTGCTATAACGAAATCAACCAACAACAAATGCTGGTGGAGCTGTTGGGAGAAAGGAACCTGTCTCCACTGTTGGTGGAAATATAGATCAATGCAACCACTATAGAGATCAGCATGTAGAGTCCTCAGAAAACTAGGATTAGAGATCCATTTGGCCCTGTTACTTCTCTGCTAGGTATATACATGAAAAAAATTAAATAATCATACCACAGCCACATATGTGCACTCATGTTTATAGCAGCTCAGTTTTAATAGCTAAATCTTAGAAATAGCCAATGTGCCCATCAACTGGAGACTGGATAAAGATGTGAGTTTTTTTATAAAATAGAATATTTCTCAGCCATAAAGAATGATAAATTTGAGTCATTTATGCTCAACTGTATGTACCTTGAGGACATACTTATAAGTGAAATTAATAAGGCACAGATGTGTAAATACCATATCATTTCTCTAGTATGAGAAACTAAAGGTATAAATGAGGTCTGGAATGTATGATAGAAATAAGAATAAAACATTCAAAGGGAAAAGGTAAAGGGAGCTGGGGAAAATAAAGGAAAGAAAGAAAAAATTTGATGGTGAAAAAGGAGTGGAAACAAAGCTTTTGTAGAGGGGTTAGATGTGGTAGGGTGAGCAAGGGAAATGGAAAAAATTGAGAATCAAGATGTGTCATGTACAGGTACAGATTTTTAATGCTGAATGTGATTATAACATTTATGTAAAACGTACCAATAAACTGAATTTAGAAAATTGTGGGGAAAAGCTGAAGAGGAGACTGACAAGGAAAATGATGGTGATTATTCTGAGGATTCCTCTGTTATCCTAGATGTGTCTGAAAGGATGGCTGAAGTGAGAGCCAGCCTGGCGTGAGCAAAGTGCTGGTTGGAGTTATAATTTATTCATGTAACTGAAAGCAACAGGTCTCTGGTACACGCAGAACCACCTGTATAACCCAGAAAAAATTTTTAAAATTGAACTAATCCCATCCCCCTTCCATAATATCCTATATCTTTAAATGCAACAGTTATTTTTTTAAAGTGAGCTGAGATGGACCAGCTGGGTACCAAAGTGCTCTCACACATGAGATATGAGGGATTTTCCTTGGGATAAACCATATATTTAATTTATTATTAGGCTAATATTATTGTCGTGAAAAATACTCATTGTCAAGAATGGGCTATAGGTTCAGAAATATGTGAGGCAGAGGGAAAAGTAAGAGATTTGTGGAACACACCTGAGTTCAATTCCTACTTGATAGCTGAATTACCTTGGTCATCCCCTGCTCTGGTCTTTTTACTGCCCTCCTCTGACTCTTTCCTCTCTTGCTTTTTTGACTCCTCCATCTATTTTTCCACTAGATGGGACATACCTACTGCACAAGAGAGTGTTCAGGGCCTAACTGAAAGTGCCATTGTCCACACAGAGAGTGAGAGGTCCCATGGATAAGAAAGGTAACCATCCATTCCAGCTTATTCAGACAGTTCCAGTTTCTCTGTTGCACTGATTTAATTAATAATAGTTCCTCTTTCACTGTCAAGAGTGTCCCAGTTTGGATGATAAGTTATATTGTCACCCTATTTATAGGGTATATTGAAGAAGGGATTCAGAGGTAATGAGGCAGGTAATGTTATTAAACTAGAATTTCAGATGTAGTAGGGCAAGAAACTGGAGCAAGGATGATCTTTGCAAAGAAAGCATTTGGAGCAAAGCAGAGATTGTATTTCCTGAAACCTTTATGCAGGAAATAGCATAAGTCAAATGGCAGGACAGAGAAGGAAGATGCAGAAAGAACTGCTAAGGGATAATGAATAGGGTAGAAGGAAAGAAAGGAATAATGAAAGAAGGAAGAGGCCCTTGTGAGGAGACACTAACTATGACAGAGAGATAGGGGTACCTGGGAAGTTTTATTGAGTTTTTTTTCACGAAATAATTTATCCACTTCAGGTCTATCAACTCACTTGAGACTAGTAACCAAAATATGTCTGCGGACTTTTACAGACACGCTGAATTTCAGAATTTCCCCTACAGTTATCAGCTATATTCAGGAGACATATACCTCAGAAAGGGGATTGAACTAGGAATGAGGTAACGCAGAGTATTGTAGGTCAAGAGCAACTGCTGAGTGTGGGAAGCTCTTCCGGGTCTCGCTGCCGCATGACACTTGCCAAATGGCCTGTAAGGTGGTCGCTGAACACTGAGAATCAATTGGCTGTCAGGAATGGGGACTTCAGCACTTTCTCTGAGCAAGGACAGTCAACACTCCTTACCCACAAATTCTCTGCCTCTCCAGAATCCTGGGCAGCTAGTCAAGTGATTCTGATGGTGGTTTCAGCAGAACAAGCAAATGCAAGTAGGCTTACAGTGGACAAAGGGAAAATTCTGTCAATCAAATTTACCACTAAGCCTAACAAAGTGATTAAACATTAAACAAAGTCATTAATTTTAGAATCTACTGCATAAGAATATCACCACTACAGATGCAATTGCTTTGCCATTATTTTGCTATGGGTAAGTGTGTGTCTGGCATATTTAAAATAAAACCTTGCTAACAAGATACTATTTTACAGACCTTACTGAATATTTTTTTAAAACCATGCTTTTAAGAATAGTTTAAATGTCATGTTGAAAACTTCATCATTAAAATCACTTACTGGATTAAAATAAGGCATTTATCTGTACTTTCAGATGTAATTACCACCTTTCTCAATTAGCTACACATACAAACCTTCCTTTAGTTTTAGGTGAGGATTGCTTTTTAAAAAGGCTGTTTACTACACATCTGCTTTGTTTTAATGAAGTTATATTAGAGAGGTTATTCTCATTAATCTTTTCATCTTAAAGTGTTCAAGGTGCCTTGAATTTGAAAATGTTAAGCATATCCTTAATAAGAAAATGAAAGCATAAAATGATTTTGTGATTCTTCCCCATCCTTGCTTCTGTCACCTTCTGATATAATGTCATCTAACCTTATTTTCTTGGAGGAATGTGAAGTAAGTCACTTTGGAAGGAACACTACATTTTTATTTAAACTTTATTGGAGAAGAAACTCACACATTTCTGAGAGTTCCTTTGGCAACACAATTCACTTTGTGGCTGGATTTCACCAAACCCTACAAGTTAATGTTTTTACACCATCGAGTGTCTATTATGGGCTAAAATGAGAATATTGATATTAAGAAGAGATGGCTTTTCCTTTAAGGACAGCACCACCAACAGGCCCTGATACTACATATACTAAAAGTTATGAAAATTATAAATAAGAAAGTGTATAAAAAGTAACCTTAGAGCCCTCCAAGAGCCCTGCGCCATTACTGTGCTAAGGAAAATAATGTTAAAAGATCTCAGTGTTGTAGAGAGGACTTAAAACTGGTGTTAAATACTAGCTTCCAGAAAGATAGTCTATGCTTTAATCAGGGCCTTCAGCCTAGCATTAAACAGATGATAGTCCTTTCTCTACCACTTATTACTAAGCAGCTGATTCTAGTGTCATCTTGAAGGAACTTACTGTTCCTTCGATGGACCTGTCCAAAACCCCCAAACAGATGCATCTTTATCAAGCAAATAATATATAGACTAGATTAAAATAATCCCCCCCAAGATTAGTGAGGAGGGAGGGCTGGGGATTTAGCTCAAGTGGTACCACAGCTACGTTGGAAGAGATAAGGCCCAAGTTCCATCCCTGGTACTGGAAAAAAAAAATTAATGAGGAGGAGTTCACACTGTATTAAGTAAAAACAAAAACAATGACAGCAGGGCCAGAGGGTTAGCTCACTGGTTCCGGCGCCAGCCTCACAAGCTCAAGGACCTGAGTTCGATCCCCGGTTACCACATATAATGCTGGGTGTGGAGACACGCCCACCAACAATCAACACCGCACACCACAATGCCGGACATGGTGGCTCACGCCTGTAATCCCAGCACTCGGGAGGCAGAGACAGGAGGATTTCTGAGTTCACGGCAGCTTGCCTGGGCACCACAGTGAGCTCAGGGCCAGCCTGAACTACAACGCAAAACCCTGTCTCAAAAAGCAAAAAAAAAAAAAAAAA
>PVIC010028140.1:0-23411 GCA_004025085.1 Thryonomys swinderianus
TTTTTCTTTTCTGTGTACTGGGGATCAAACTCAGGACCTTGTCCGTGCCAGGCAAACACAGCACTACTGAGCTACATCCCCAGCCCCATCAGTTCAGTCTTAGGCTGCATCCTTTTGAGTCATCTGGTATGGAGGATGCAATAAGGTGATGAGGTACAGAATGTCTACTTAAAACTTGGCAAGACCATGTGTGCTTGTAACTGGCATACAGTTGTTGGTCTGGGATATATCTGGATCCTATTAATAATTTCACTGGGATTTCCTCTTGTCCTTCTAAGTTGTATGTATGTATGTATGTATGTATGTATGTATGTATATGTATGTATGTATGTATTTTTTGGTACCAGGGATTGAATTCTAGATTGAACTCATGCTTGCCAGGCAAGCACTGCACTGCTGAGCTGAATCACCATCCCTGGGGATTACTTTTGTCTTATTTGACCAGATAACACCCAAGAATTAGACAGATAATCCAAGGTCTTGGATCTTCTTTGTTGATGGTTTATACCCAGGCCAGCACAGCTTCTTTGAGATTTTATGCAGCAGCTTCCAAATCTGAAAACCAATCAGAGGTCAACATAACACCATCAATATAAAGGAACAAAGATACAGAGTGTGGCTTGGTCCAGGTGACAGATTTGGGGCCATTAGGCCAAGTCACAAAAAAAGGGTATGCAAATGACTTTGTGGGAATGTTTGAAAAGTCCATTGTTTGCCTTCCCAGGTGAAGGTAAAATGGTCTTGACTTTGAGGCATGATAGGGATAGAGAAGAATGCATTGGCTGTGTCCATTATGTAGTCAAGTCACCGATATTAGTCACAGCCGCATGTAACAGTCACTTTGATAGGTCCCTGGTAGTTATTAGTCATTGATTAAGTCAAGTCTCATTTCTACATAGGTCAGACTAGCAAACTGAAAGTCACATGTGTGCAGGGCTTATCATCCCCACTTCTTCCAACTTCAAGTTTGTCCTAGTTTTGCATAACCTCCAGGCAGCCAATACTTCTTTATATAGAAATCTATATTGCCTGAGGGTGTGTCGATAGAATGTGATAGGGATGACCTCAGAAATGCTTCTCATTATGTGATTCTGGAACTGTAATTGTCTGTGTGGTGTCTAACTGAGTACCATTCATTATGTTTCTCCCACAATGTATTCAGTAACTGGGAAACATGGACATTATATGGGCGTGGGCCAAATGTGATGTCCAAAGTCATCTTGACCTTCCAGACCATAATGTAGTTACTTCCATACCTTTTCATGTGTACAGTCTATCCTGTGAAATGGTCTGGGTTGCCATTAATCAGCATGAACTTGGCTGTGGTATCTACCAGTTCCAGTACACATTTGTACATTTTTCATGGACTAATAGTTAATAAAATAAACAGTTTTTCTCTGTGCTTCCTCTGGTCTCCCAGGTCCCCAGAAACCAGGTTCTTTAGTTTGCTTCCTAGTCTGGGTAAAAGGCTGCCAGTGTCAGCTCATCCTGCTTCCTTGAGACTGCTTTTACCTGTGGGCTTGTAAGTCTGTTTCACTGGTCAGGATGTAACTGCTTTCACAATGACACCGTGTTTCAGGGCTGACCATCTAGTTTTTCTGCAGCTAAACTAGCTGCCATCAGGTCTACCCAGAGTTGGTGTCAGTTTACCTTTAAGGGACGAAGCATTTGTCACTGTGGGATTTGCCTCACTTGTCTGGATGCCACTCATTTCTTTGCCTTTGGTAGCTCTGTTTTTATTGAACTTGCCTTGTGTGGCTTCACTTCTGTGTTGCCAAAAGTACCAAGAAATCCATCTGCTCATGAATTGGGCAAATCTACAAAAACTGCCGATAGGGCTCTCATCATTCCAAATGGGCTGTCTGGGCTGCTGGCCGTGATCAGATTTTTCACATGTTTTATGAGCAATTCTTCATCAGAGCATCAGATATAATCTGCCACATGCCCATATAATACAGCACATCTATAAAGACCAGATAAGATCTCCATTTTATGCTGGCTCCAGCAGTATGTCCAAAGCATATGGGCTGCTATATCCACCAATTTATTATGTTCTCATTATCTGTTTGGTGGGTCATCCCTTGTGCATCATGCAGTATTCAGTGCAGGGCTCGTTGGGCCATTTCCCTTGGTTTTACCTTTGTTTTGTTTGCTCTTCATCTCGGAGCCATAGCAGTCATGCAAGCATTATTTCATCCACCCTTCCTTCAGTTGTTTTGCCAATTCCCACAGCTCCATAGCTGTATAGGTAATGTACATTATTATGTGGCAGGTAGATCCAAGGCCTCCTTTATTACCACCTTTTGCTGGATAGCAGATCATGCCTGCAACACCAAGGAGCTCTCCTGGCAAGTGAGACTTAAGCTCCAGGAGGAAATAGTGCTCTCTGTATCCTTCAGCATGACTTCAACAGTGGCCAACCATTGCTCCAAGCTCTCCTTGGTTCGTGGAGCTGTTTCACCTGCTACACGGCTTCTTCTGTCTCCTGTTTCACACAGCAGAAGAGAATAAAAAACCACCAAACCATCCTCCCCATTGATTCATGACTGGGGAGAGAAATTTGCATTTTCAGTACTTCCAGAGACCTTTAGATATCTCTGAGTATCAGATGGACTACCTTCTAATTCTTGGGAGAGTTCCAAGCTGCCAAGAAAGTTGCAAGTGGCAAACAGAGGGAGGCGCGAGAGATGCACCTTAGTAGCTCCTTGAGGATCCTGCATGCTGCTTCCACAGATGCTGTGATATGCACATTTATCTCAATGTCCTGCTGACTACACCCAGTATTGGGGGGGCCCTAAGGAGATGCTTTGTCAGATGAGGTTCTTAGCCAAAAAAAGAACATAAAGCAGACATCACAGGAAAATAGGAGTAATTATCCTTTTATAGCCAGCATACCGAGATGTATTGAGACATAACACTTGGGTGTCCTTGTGTGGTGGTGTGGTGCATGTGTGGTTGTCTGTGCTCATTCATTATTAAATAAGAAGGTCCTGTGGTGTGCCTGCCCTCATTGTTGGGGGTGTGTCCTCAGACACCTTTAGACAGCCAGGCTTTGACGTATCTGATGGAGACCCTCTACAGCCTATAATACTGTTACAATAGGACACTGGGTCCTCTATGTGTTTCTAGCAAATAAGTGAACATGATATATAATGTCAAAGGATAATCAGCAAAGTTTGATTTAATCAACAGTACACTCACACTATGGAAAGGAAAATGGCATGAGCACTTGAGCCTGTTCTAGTTAAGTGGGCCAAAAATAGTCCGGGTTTTCTGAATGACAGGGAAAGAATTGCCAATTGCACACCTTGTAGTATGTAGTAAGTAGCTATGTTTATTGAAGCTCACAAGATAGTAACAGTAAGAATAGGGAAAAGGAAAGAAAACTCCATAAATCAGGCTTCCAGTATTTGAAGTCAGATACTTCTGACTCTAGATGCCTCCACTCGCTCTTCAAGGTGGAAGCATGAATGACCATTAAGGTAATAGAGTTTTAAAATTTGAATGGAGGGAAGGAAGTGACTCACTCAGCTCCTTTGTTCCTAACTATATCATATTGTTTAAGATTTTAAAATGTTGCATTAGGTCTGATTGGATCTTCCAGAGCATGATTGACAATGCAGTTGGCAGGATGCTGTCATATTAGCTGCATCTATCTCAAGGATCCTTTCCCACAGTTCACGTGTTTGTAATTGGTTGTGTGACATGGAGTGCATATGCGTGAACCTTCAGTGAGTTCCGAATGAAGGGAGGAATCTGACATTGCATCATTTCCCTACTTCCTGGCTAGTAAGCCTTAAAGCAATGGTTGGGGGTTCACCCTGGGGCGTTGTCCAGGTTTGGGTGAGTGGAGGGGACTGGTCCATAGGCCCCAAATGTACTGTCTATATTACTTCTACTGTCTGTCAGACTACCCACGTGGTGAGCTAGGTTACACGTAAATTATTTGCATGTGGTTGAAGCTGAAATTGCTACCCATTAATACTGTTGCTTCCTTGAGGATGGAGATCTGTCAGAGGAAGGACAATGTACACGTGAAAAGAGGTGGTCTAGTCGAATGTGATAAAGACCAATTTAGAGGTAAAAGGTAATCGCCCAGGCTTCTGCTGTGTTCTGAAATATAATCTGTAAATTCAGATTTTTCTTTGTCTCCTTTCAACTTACGTGCATTTCCTTTATCCTGCATCACCCTGTAGAGTCCAAAGCCCCAGCGTCTTGTGTAAGTCATATGAAGTGTCTTGGTTCCCTGGTCAGCGACAGACCCAGGCCACGGCAGTGAGTAGGGTGCAGCCTGTCTGGTAGTCCTCCATGGACCTGTGGCAGTGGCATTGGCAGTGGTAGGAAAAAAACAGCTTTAGAAGATTTTCAGTCCAGAAACAGTATTTGCTAAATTTATTTACTGTTTGGATTGAGGTGTACTTTTCTGAACTGCATTTAGGAGCTTTTCATATCTTTGAAAGTGAACCTCCCACTCTTTTGTCTGATTTTAAAATCCAGTATTTTCAGTGGCATGTGAAAATACACCAATTTTAGATTTTCAAATGATTGCCATTTTAGCGATTTTTAGTTTGAGTGTCCTTTGATTAGAACATTTTCCTAGGTACCAGGAGACAGGTGCCCCAAATGTGATATGTAAAGCCAGGGGGAGTTTTTAAGGGAGGCTGTCTGACCTCAAGAGAAAGCATGGGCTCTGATGGGCAATTTTCATAATTTAAAGTGCTTTGAGATCCGAGGAAGCTGAAGCTAGGCATGAAGTCAAGTGTTCTGCTTGATTCCGTAGTATTTCCTGCCTAAGTCAATTTTGCTCTGCTGTGTATCCCAGAACCCAGCTCCCTTATGGAAATCATGGTTCTCGAAGTACTAGGTAATCAGGTCTTATCGGCCCTTAATATCTGCACTGAAATTTCCCTAAACTGGTCATCTTCATGGACTCTCAGTGACCTTTGCTCACCATATATCAACGTCTCAACACTTCCCTAAGCCTATAGTTGTCTACAGCACCCTTTTACGTGGAAGAAAGTTATTTTCTCATCTTCATATTCTCTCTCTTCATGATGAGATTTATTCTTACATTTTTATTTAGTATCATACTAAAGATTAGTCATTGTCAAAGAAACGATAATGCTAAATTACAAAGCAAAAAGCAACTACGGTTTATAAACAGCTTGTCTATATCAGCTAAAATAAAAATCTTCATCAGAAAGCAATACCATCCTCACTGAATACCAACTGTCTAGAAAGGAAGGCAGAAGAAGTTACCAGTAATCAGCCACAAGAACTTGCCATCTTCCAAGTCTTGAGCCTTTGCAAAGGAAAGTGGACAGTAATACATATCCTGTTGAGGCATTCTTCCAGAGAAGAGTTGGAAAACAACTCCAGTAAAGCCAGATCTCTGCCAGAGATCTAGGATACTTGTGATCCCAAGAGCAATCACTGGTGGCCTCAGAACAAGAGGAGAACACAATGGCTTCCGTTCCTGGTGCCAAATGCTACCATGGAACAAGGGAAACATCTTGGAGTTCTGCCCTCGTCTCCAGAATAACCAACATAAACAGCAAGTTGAAGTACCCTGAATGTGAGAACAAAGACTATATTTAAGCCAAAATATAGATGGCCACCCAGGAAGAAAATACCAAATGTACTTGCCCAAAATAAGTGCTTCCAAAAGGGTGACTGAGGGGCTCAAGGTTTCAGTAGATGTTAAAAAGCAAACCAAGAAACAAGAAAGAAGACTACAGCAAATCACTTCTCACACTGCATGGATCAACAAAAATAGCACAGGACCTTAAATGGTCCTTGGTCAGTGTTATGTTATGCAGTCTAAATAAAAATTGCAATAAGTAGTCAAAGACTTCATTTTTGTGTTGTGATGCCAGGGATCAATCCTAGTTCTTCATACATGCAAGGCACATGTTCTCCTGTTTCCAGAATTCTGTGTTTGTCGCCTGACTCAAGAATATCAGGTCTGGTCACCCACATGTTTTAGATGCAGCTCAATTAAAGAAGTGACACTGAAGCAAGCAAAAAATTCATCCTTAGTTTAAACCAATTGGAAAGAGTGCTAGTCTTCCCTTTAGGATTAAAGAGGGCCAGAGAAAAAGTGGGAAGCTGATACTTACATATGTTGTAAGTCCAGTTTTGCAAACCCTACAGGTGTCAGGAATTGGGGGTTGCACATTCTGCTCCCAGCATGAGAGGAAGCTGGAAAGAAAAAGAAATCGAAAATGTTAGGAGAACAAAATGTAATCAGTTAGGAGAGTGACAGGGTACATTCTTAAATCCTGCAGTTTTAAAAGTTCCTATATTAGACCACCACGGACCCACAACCTCAGCTGCTCGGAAGAGGCTCTCACTGGATTTATTTTTTTTATTTCCGTGTTACCAAAGAGTCCACAGAACAAGACTATTCCAGGTCAGAATAACCCTAGGTGGCTCAGGGTTCATGTATCCTCTGCATGGAAGAATTATATGACCTCATTATCGTGACATCTTATATCCAGTTTTATTTCTAAGCCAATGACCGTCTTTTTTTCCTCATCATACTTGGTGGAAGATTCAAGAAAGGGAGGATTAGGGTTTGCTTTGGCCACTGTTGTTATCCAAGCACCTAGAACTTCTGAGCAAAGGAAAGAACAGTCTCAGAGTTTGTTCCTGTCCTGGTTCTGGCCTTAATTAAAAAAAAAATACAATAGGCACTGCAGCAGACATTTTCAACCTTGGCTGTGCACTTCAATGACCCAAGCCACTTGTAAAACTCCCAAAGCCCAGGCAGCACCCAGAACAATTAATCAACATCTCTAAGGATAGGAGCTGTGCAGCTAATTTTGAAAACCTTCCTGGTGATTCCAGCACGCAGCCAAGGTGGAGCCCAGATCTGTCGGTTCCTAGCCCAGATATTTTTGTCTGCCAAGTAAGAAATATTGCCCTAGCCTTTCTGCACCTTCTGCTCCCAGCTTCTCATCCATATTCGCCCTAGTTTCTTTCATGATTATTTTTTTATCTCCAGACTTTGCCCAATGAATAAAAACTGAAAATTATTATAGTCTTTAGTGTGATTTTACTGATAATGTGAAACATTTCTGCCTAAAACATGGTGCTTTTTGTTTTGTTTTGTTTGGCTCTTTCCCAGGGGAAATTTATCTTTACAACTAACAAGATTGCCAGGTTTTATCTTGTTGTTGTTGTTGTTTTTGCAAAATTAACCCTAATAGCTAATGATGTAGCAAGTCATTTTATATATGAAAAATTTTGATGGACTTTCTGTAGCCTGGTGACAATCATTTTTGAAAGTCTGTATTATTCTAAAGAAATTGAAGTATACTGCTCCCAAAGGGAAGCCTAGACATTCAACCCCAGTTTTGGGTTATTTTTGGACATCTTCAACTCTCCCTTTATTGTTTTCGAAACTGGATTAAAAACAAACCTCTTTGAACAACTTGTTGGGCTCATGAATTCCTAAATTAGCCCTGGAAATAAGTTTGCAATGACCTTAGGAAACTGCATTTTTATTTTTTATTTTTTTTTTTGAGACAGTGTCTCGCTTTGTAGTTCAGGCTGGCCCTGAGCTTACTGTGTAGCCCAGGCAAGCCTCAAACTCAGCAATCCTCCTGCCTCTGCCTCTCGAGTGCTTGGATTACAGGCGTGAGCTACCACGCCCGGCAAGGAAACTGCATTTTTAACCTTGATTTCTGGTATTCCTGGCCTGCTCTACCACACTAATATATTTATTACCTTATCTCTGAGCTTCTCTGAAATTCATGCACACACAGGTCATGAAGGGCTCTTGTCAAATTGAAGATCCTGGTCAAGTAGATCCTGGGTAGGTTTGAGATTCTGCATCCAACTTAGCTCCTGGGAGATACATTAGTGCTGGTCTGTGTACCACATTTTAGAACCACCTTACCGCATGCTAAATGAAGATTTCTAAGGAAAAGTTCTCAGAGCACTGTTAATCCTCTGCTTACCTGAGAGTGCTTTTTGGACATTGCAGGAATCCCTTACTGTGTTTTCAGAAAACAAAACAAAACAATAAACCAATTTTCAGATAGTGACAGCAATATAGGGTCAGGGTTTCAAATGCATTTTATAAACAGCACAGAGAGCCATCACAGTTTTAGAAATAAAACCTTTCAGTGAGTGTATCATGCTTTCATCAGACATTAAGCACACTTCTGATTCATCTGTAGATGATAGAGTTCCTCTCCCAAATTAGGTTCTTAGGTTCTATAAAGGAGTAAACTATACTATCATCAGAGTGTCCATAAATTTTCATTTAAGAAGTTAATATCCCTGCCCCAAATACAAGGAGAAAGATAAGAAATTCAGTGAAGCCAAATAACCTAAATATGCCAAATATGTAAAGGAAAAAAATAGAGAATTTTTTTTTTTTCAGACAGGGTATTGCGTTCTTTACATATTTGGGGCAGGGATATTAACTGCTCTATAAAAATCTGAATTTTCATGTTGCATCTAAGAGGTAAACATGTAAATTATTCTTAAATGAATAATTTAAGAATAAGTGCTGGTGGGTATGTGTCACCACACCCAGTATTGTTGTATGTGGTTACCAGGATGGAACTCAGGACCTGGTACTTGCCAGGCAGTCTCCAGAACCACTGAGCTAAATCTCTGGCCTGAGAAACTGAACTTTAAGTTCATTTTCTGGAACTGTGATGCCAACGTGAAAATATATACTATAGATTTGGGAATATTTAAAAATAATAATGATAATGGTTTTGGGTGCATAGTTTAGTGGTAGAGAATTTGCCTAGCATAAGGAAGTCAAAAAATTGGTAAACATTCTTAACATTATCTTATGAATTAACATGCAGTCAATGCATTAATCAGCAAGTCCCTCTTGTGAGGTCCTTGTGAACCTCTTGTGCAGGTGAGGAAATGGAAAAACCATGTACTTCCCACATTGATGTAGCTTTTGGGTAACCAAGCTGTGTACTTACCCAAGCAGTTCATCTCCAGCCGTTTTCCATGGTACCTGAGTACAAAGGAGAGACTGATATTTGTTGGAGATCACTGAGGCATGGGTAGAGAGCTGGGTGGCCTGTTGGTGTTGACAGGTGTGGTCTCTCCTGGTTTTGAGACATTCTTCTCTTGAAGCACAGTAGCTGCCATCTTTCATTCCCATGCCTCTTTCTTTTCCTCTTCCCAAACCACCATCTCCACTGTCACTATTTCACCTGCAAAGTCTGTATGACTTCCAGCTTTTAGGATATCTGATATCTAGTATCCTTGGCAAGCTTTACCTGGGGTCCCACCTTGTCTTACCTTAGAGAAGAGAAAGCTTTCTGATGAGCCTGAGACAAAGGAAACTTTCCAATACCCCTAAAGAAGTTCTATACTAAGGAGAGTATTTGATACTAAGTTCTTTTTTTTTTAAATCAAACAAAGACAAGGTTGACTTTTGGTATTCCCAGAATAGACTCTTATGACAGACTTTAAAGTGCCTTAATTTAAAGCAGGTATATAAAATGCAAAATGATATTTAAAGAGGTGTAGAGATATTAATTAAAATGGGCTTGCTGAAATGCCAGGGATATCATCATTTTTGAAAATTGAATTAAACCCTGAATGTCAGTGCTGAATTAACAAGAATAGAGTTATCTATCCCTGTCCAAATGTATTTCATCCACAAACTCTGTAATACATGATGGTTAACCTGAGGTTACAGATTCCACCTGAAACCCAATCAAATCTTTCAGAATTATGAGAGAGGAGTGCATTCAGGTCAAAGAATATTAACAGAAAATTTTCCATCACATAAAGGGCAAGTAGAGAGAGTGCTTTAAAAAGTGTTAAAATTTTGCTTAATTGTTCTCTTCTGGATCTATTGCTCTTGTTGATTTAGAAAACCTGGGAATTGCAAGTTAAACTATAGTCAAGTCAAATACGTTGGCCCTTTCTGTTAAAAAAAGAGTTTCAAGTCTGTCTTAGTTACTTTTCTAATTGCTGAGACAAAATACTTGACACCGACAAGTTACAGGAGGAAAGGTTTCTTTCAGCTCAGTTTGTAGAGGTTCAGTTCATAGTTAGCTGGTTCTAAGGTTGGCATGGCAGACAGGGATAGCAGAATAAAAACAGTCAGAGCAGGCAGGAAGCAGCAAAACTTTCTTGCCATCTTTTTCTTTGTATTCCATCCAAGCTACAAGCCTATTGATTGGTGTCACTGCACCAAAGTTTGGGCCTCCGCTTTCCTCACCTGAAATTATGCTAAACCTATTTAGTTGTCACATACTCTTAATCCATACACACAAATCATAGATCCTTATACCCCAAAAGCTCCACCTGATGCAAATGAGACTTTGAAGGGAAATCTAGATACATGCAACCTATAACATGTCTTCATTATGAAAGTTAAAATACCTAGGAGCATAGTTAGAAGAAGATATCTTAATTGAGAATATTTCTCACTTTTCCAAACAATAGAAATGTCCTAAATGCATGCTACAGCACTTGGGTAAGAGGCATGGTGTGATTTCAGCTTCTGTAGTAGAGACCTAATACATTGAGATGTTTTGGGCTTTTATTCTCAGCACAACTTGCTTTTGAAAAGCTACAGTTATATTAAACTCACTGTCCAAACATAAATGGTTTTCAGGACCATCTGCACTACATTAAAGGTCTCAGAAACTAAAGAAAATAAAAATTTACATTTACATTTCTAGCAAAAATAAATTCAATTTTCTTGTTGGAGTATGACCTGTTAGTCCATTTGTTATTTAAATGATGTTCTAGAATGTTTTCTTCTCTCTGTCTCTCTTGCTCTCACTCTTTCTTTCTCTCTCCCCATCCTTCTTTTTTTATTGACTCTTTGTTTTGAGTGGAAACTAACTACAAATGCATTTCAAGAATCAAGTATTTCTATATATACACATCCATGTAAGTCTGTAGTTAAGCCCAGTGTTTAAGCTTACAAAAGTGGCTTCCATCCAAAATCAGGTTAACATTTGTACTTTTCCTGACATGAGATTCTGAGATGCAATTCAAGTAATTTTGGGAGGCAATCCCAGCTGGTAGATTTTAGCATTAACAGTCACTTCAGAATAAGTCATTGCTCTTTCTAAGAAGAGGAGCTGACGTAAACACAGTACATATTAGTCATTTTAGCTGTGTCTAAATTCATAGATCACTGGTTCTCAGAGTGTGGTCCATATGGGAACAGCAGTAGCATTTCCTGGAGTGTGATGGAAGTGCAAAACATTGATTTGTAAGATTTATGTTTAAACTAAAAACAACCTTTCTCTTTGTCACATATTGTTTCAAGTACTTTTTTTTTTTTTTTTTTTTTTTTTGAGACAGGGTCTCGCTGTGTAGTTCAGCCTTGCCCTGAGCTCACTATGTAGCCCAGGCAAGTCTTGAACTCATCAATCCTCCTGCCTCTGCCTCCCAAGTGCTGGGATTACAGGCATGAGCCACCAGGCCTGATCTTTCTTGATTTTGATCTGTAAAAACAAAAATCTTTTTTTCTGAATTAGTTTGATAAATGATATTTTTACAGAATAATAGTTGGATACCATATCACACAGATGCCAGTAAAGAAATTGTTTTAACAATCTGAGTACAGCCTGCCATAACAGTACGTGCCTGTGATCCCTACATCTGGATGTTGAAACAGTAGCATTGCCACCAGTTCAAGGCCACCCTGGGCGACATAGTGAGTTTAAAACCAGGCAGGATTACAGATTGAGACTCTACCTCAAAAATTTTTAAAAACCAAACCAAACAACAACAACAAAAAACCCCACCAGTCTGGGCATAATGGTTCCCAGGCCTAAATCCATTTTCTTTCTAGTAATCTGAAGCTACATAAATAACAACACACTTTTCCATTTGTAAAAGCAAAAGCCAGAATTCTCCTTAATTCCTCCTTTTCCTCTTTGCACAAACGATTGTCTTCACATGCCATCCCCTGGCAAGGTGTGTTGCTTTCACATCTAAATGATATCTGCCTGAGCCCATTTCTGTTTCTCTCCATAGACTCCACATTAGTTCAACCACCATGACATATACTTTGAAGCAGCCTCTTAGTTGGGCTCTCTGCCTCCAGATATAGATCAAATCCTGTCACCAACCTTTATTAAACCTAACAGCTTTCCACTGTGTTTCAAATTCCACCCTAAAAGAGTCCATGTGATCTGTTTCAAAAAATTTTGAAAAAAATGAGAATTAAACTGTATCACGTACTGGTATAAATTCTCAATATTGTGTGTTATCATGATGTGTATATATAATGTACCAATGAAGATTCAAACTTTTTTTTTTTTTTTTTTTGAGACAGGGTCTCGCTTTGTAGTTCAGGCTGGCCCTGAGCTCACTATGGAGCCCAGGCAAGCCTCGAACTCAGCAATCCTCCTGTCTCTGCCTCCCGAGTGCTGGGATTACAGGCATGAGCCACCACCGCCTAGCACTGTGGTATGTGGTGTTGATTGCTGGTGGGCATGAGTCACCCATGCCCAGCATTGTATGTGGTTGCCAGGATCAAACTCTGGGCCTTGCTCTTGCGAGGCAAGCGCTGGAAACACTGAGCTAAATCTCTGGCCCAAGATTCAAACTTTTTAAAAAAAATGCCCCTCATCCCAAATATCTCATCACAGATCAATGTCCTCTTCTCCTGATACTTTCATTTGGTCTGAATTTTGTTTGGCTAGAATAATCCAGTGCCTTTTAATCTCAGCATATTAGCAGTTCTGGTGCAATTCTTTCCCTAACTTTTGTATGGTTCTGCCTCTTCTTATCTGTGTTGTGCTATGCATGACATTATCCTCTTACACATCTAAAATCCTTGTCCCTGCTCATTATGGTATTCCCCTCATCATTTTCTTCATAAACTTTGCACTCTGAAATTTTTTAGTTCTTTGTAGCTTTTTATTTCTCTTCTACATAAAAGCATTACATGGGTTATTATTAACGTGCCTGAGAGTGTTTCCTTTTATTAAATATATATCTAATTACTGAATGATTAAAACATTAATGAATTTTGGCAGACTTATGTGTGAAATTTTTAAAATTTGAGAGTAAATATATGTCAGTATCTGAGGTAACACATAGGTTAAGTAGCTTCAGTTAGCTATTCCACCATATAGTGGTACCTCAGTTCATGAACTTGAGTTTGTCTATAGGGTCACAAACCAACTTTGATAAAAACTGAATCAAATTTAATGGTTAGGTTCATTGTTAATCTTATGAATAAATTTGATTCAGTTCTCATCCAGTGAGGCTTGTGTGCAGAATCCTGGTGAGAATTGACTTTGTGAACTGAGGTGAAACACACACACAGACACATGCCATACACATGAGCAATTCTTCTTTGTCAACTACATAAGTAATTTTAAAGGAATGAAAAGTATAGGCAGCTTCTATATGCAAGAGGGCTTATTTTTCTTCTTCAGTATATTCCTAGGAGTGAAATTGCTAAGTGAAACAAGGTGTGATCTGAAAAATAAAGCACTCTGTTCTTCAGTATTATCTCTTAAAAATAAATCTATACATATGTGTTTGACATAGCTAGAGATAAAGACAAGGTTTGACTAATATGCTTAACTCAAAAGCTTCTACTTTCACATAGAATAGGAACTAATATCATATGTAAATATAAAACTGATTTGTGAACAAAGTGGATATTTTATAAAGGTTTTTAGCTCTATTAGATGTTTAGTGAACAAAATTATTCTCTTTATTCAAGGTAATAAATGGGCCTTTCTTTTTTGATACTGGGGATGGTACTCAGGACCTTGAACTTGCAAGGCAGGTGTGCTCTGAGCTAAACCCCTGGCCCCTCATGGTAATAAATGAACTTTAAAATGATAATAGTTGATAGTAATCAACTCTGGCTTAGAGGAAAAGGGTGTGTCCATAGGGCAAAGTTGTTTTAGTTGAGAAAACACCTTATAATGGGAACCTGCATTACTCACTTAAGTTAGGTAGTATAATCATGTGAATCTATTAAATACCAGAACAAGAAAATACTTCCTGATGTTTAGATAATGTAACTTAGATTTATAAGGTGCTTCTCTCCTAAGATACCATACCTTTCATAAAATGTTTCACTAATTCATTCCATAGAAATACAAATATAAGTCTGTTGGCATAAAGACATGCACAGTGTAACAACTCAAATATTTTTTTCTGGATAAATAATGCAATCCATGAGGAAAAAATGAAAATACTAACTGCTAATTGACCTCCAAATAAATGAGTGGATGCAAATTTTAATTACTGTTTAAATATTTGAATGGAAGTCATAATTATTTTACTATAATCAGATTGTGCAACAGTGAAGATCTATGTAATTGAGTACTATTACTTTTGAAAATGTTTTGAGATATATAAATAGAGTTTAGTTTTCTAAATGATCCTCTTCAAACTGGCCCTCCATTTATGGGACTTATTGAGGTAAGGAGAAACTAAACGCCCTTCTTGTGGTCACTGCCAAAATAAGAACAGAATTAAACTATCTGAAAGTGTCGTTTTCCTCCAGATTTTCCCTGTTCACTTTCGTTCATTTGTACAGTGGACAGATGAGTAGGACAAAACCCATGTTGTCTATTGATTTTAGATAGACTTATACTATAAGAATATGTGTCTTAAAGATGATAGAGATGGTTGAAAGGTTTATTTTTGTTATTAGAACATCAGAATGAGATTAAAAGTGTAGAAATTTCCCACTATGTGGATGAAGTGAGAACCATAAGGTAGACTTAAAGAGAAGGAAGCAGTGAAAGTTCTTACTCTGGCTGGGCAAGGGGGTGCACTCACTTCCTTAGACCTGACACCCCGGGAGGTTAGGAAAAGGGATTGCAAATTCAACCCGAACCTGGACGATTTAACACTTTAGTTAAATCTTGTGTCAGAACAAAAGTAAAGTAAAATGAAAGAGATTGAAGGATGTGACACAATGCGGAGACCCTGGTTTTAATCTCTGGTACCAGCAGAGAAGAGCGAAGTCCTTATGGCAAGGGAAACGTGTTTTTCTAAGTTGTGTGTTACAACTGCAGACTCTAGCATGGCCCTCTCTCTCATCAGTCCCCACTGTTGTGGTATCATGGAAACTCTTTTCGAAAGTACATTATAGTGCATTTATTTTTAGAAGTGTTTCTATTGGTAAATTATTTTAATCTTATGAGTTTTATTGTATAGTACAATGTGTGCTTAACAGAAAAATAAAATATCAAAATGTTAACTTTTTAATATATTTTGAGTGTTTAGAAATACATGTTTTCTACACACCTCAGCTGTTTACTTGCTTAGTAAACCTAAAAATATAACCACAGAAACAAATTCCTATGTGAACTACAATGAAAATGAAAATAAAACGCTGCTACAGAAATGATCTTTGTTTTAATTATCATACCTAAAGCAGTCTTCACACATGAATACAGCATGTTCCATACACAAGTATTGCTTATGCAGACCCCGCCTGTACTCTGCGTTCCTATCTTGTTTGGCAGGCCATACTTGTTCTCTCATTTTCCTCTTTTGCTAGCAGGTTCCTATTATATTATAAAATGTGTACTTAGAATGAAAATAAAATATCAATAAAATAAATTATCAAATATATATACACTGTGTACAATAAACAACATTTTCTGCATCACTATTTGCTTACTACATCTGAAATAACAAAATAAATTCCTCCCTGAATTATAGTGATAATACAAATAAAGCTGTACCACAAAAATAATCTTTGTTTCAATTACTGCACTAATGGCAGTTTTCACACAGGAAAACAGCATGTCCCATACACAAGTATCACTTACACTGATAGGACATGTGTTTTGTTTTCCTGTATACTTTGGTGGGATGTTCACATCTTCTTGGTATTTCTGTTTTCTGTGGTGGTTCATATACATGTTTCATGTACCTATTCACCAGTCTACTCTAGAATTATTTTGAATAGTTATTTGGCCATATACATCCTGTTCTTCTTTTGTAGCTGATTATTAATCCAATCCCAATCCTGTAAGAAATAGTACATGTGACTTTTTTTGCTTGTTATTTTCTTTGTAAACACCAAAACTATTTACACCTGATGTTTTTAGATCAAGTAAAACACAACCATTGACCAATGCTCTGTGTTTTGAGTGACATCATAGTTGCTGTGTAACTCATCCACAACATCTACTTTGCCCTCTTTTGGTTGTAAAATGTGACCACTTCTGTCTTCATGTTGAAAATTCATTTTTTTCGTTTATTTGTTTTTTCACTATAAAGTTTTGCTATGCAGTCCAGGCTAGCATTGAATTCATTATGTAATAAGTATATCTTGACCTTGAACTTCCAGGTTACTATTGCCTCAGCCTCCTGAGTGTTGGGATTATAGGTATATACTACCATGTCTGCCCTCACTGTCATCTCATCATCATCTTGATGTAATCTTGATAGTATTGGTACTGCTTTGATTTTCTACTCCATATATGAGGCCAGTGTTACCTCTTTTTGAAATTTAACCATAAAGAAATTGAGCCTGGAATTGTGTGTGATCGTTCTCCTGCATGCAAAAGAATATAGATGTTCAAGAAGTGTCCTACAGTCTAATGCTGTGTTTTATTTGTAGTTTCCTTTATGCCTTAATGTCTATGCACCGTGCAATTAGAGCAAAATGACACCATGACCACCATCAATTATAGAGCTTCCCTCAAGTACTCTTTACCACAAGAAGTGATTCACCTGTGCACAATTTCACTCTGGTGATTTCTGTTCAAGTGGTCAGCTATTAGAGCATGATCATTGTGGAGCCATACTCCATTCTTCTGGGACTGGAGGTCCACATTCAGCCACAGTGGGGACTGGACTTCAAGGACATTAGTTAGGCTCACTGAGTACACCTTTAAACATGTAATGCTCCCACCAGGGATATTCAGGGCAAAATACGAGAAGTATTTTGAAGTTGCCCTCTAATTCTGGGCCCGTAGTTGTCTCCCTTTGTGCTGGTATGCAGTTGTCAGGCAATATAATAAAATTCTTATAAAAGGCCTAAAAATAAAATAAAATTAAACAATGATTCTGGCATTTGTAAATTTTTATCTGTAGATTGAAAGGAAACTATTATTGACACAAGTTCCTATCTAAGGAGAACTTAGTGTTGTTTTGAAAAAAAATTCCCTTTTGTATTTTTCTGTGTATTACAAGGCAGCAATAAATTAAGAGTGCCTGGATTTTGTAAACATTTATAAAATATATAAAAGAATGAAGAGAAACTATATGTTATAAATTGAATAGTTTTGTAATGTTGAGATAAGGAATTTCTTTTTACCTATGATAATCAAAAAATAATAAATAAAATAAAACTGACATATCAAAAAATTTAAGTTTCAAAAGAGGAAAATACATCACAAAAATATGCCAATAGCATATTTAGAAAAATATTATCTATATGCCAGACCAGAAATCTACTAAAATTGATTATAAATTAATGAGAAAAGATACCCTATTAGGATTGTTCCCAGTACATGAAAAGGGCTAAGAAGCAAGATGATTATTGTCACCAATAAAATATAAAATGCAAAAATAATAAGATATCAATAATCTTTTAGCAGCCTACCAAGAGTGAAAAATTGCCAAAAACCCCATATTGGTGACCTCATATAATGTGTCCCTCAAGAAACTGTGATTAAGAAGAAGTTACGAGAATGGACACTAGTAAGTACTCTTTAAAGAACATCAGGCAAAATGTGTCATAAACTGAAATAGGACCATTTTTCCCTTTGGCCCTGTAGTTTTACACCAGGGACTTAGCCCAAGTTGAGGATCAGTCAAGTACACAGTTAAATATATGCACAAAGATACTCATTGAAACATTGTTTAATGATAGTAAATTTTTGAGTGATTGAGAAATGTGTTGAATAATGGTACATCCATATAATAAAATGCTCCATAAATGGTAGAATGTTCAGCAACATATCAACAAATGGGCAAGTTCTAAATAAATATGCATAGCTTGATTTTATGTATATAAAACTGTTTGCATGTATGTTTCTGTAGAAAGATGTATAGAACTATACTGCTGTGGCCACTATTTTAAATTAGCTTTAATTAATCTAATTTCACTTAATCAAATTAATCCTCACACACTGAATTGCACTAGCTACATTTTTTTTATACTCAGCTACACACAACTAGTGGTTACCATACCAGAGATCTCAGGTAGAGAAAAGTTCCTTCATGGCCAAAAATCCCAATAGACAGCACTGGTCTTAAAAGATGTTCTCCATGTGTTGTCCATGCTATCCAATTTAATATCATCCCACTGTACTTTTCTAAATAGCTTGAATTTTTATAAGATAATGTAACAAATTCAGAATCCTCTCTCATATACAAAAAGGCATATTATCCCACGATTTAGAAATAAGTTTTACTAACCTTACATTGTATTTCCTTCTAGCTTGTATTGTCTTTACTTGTAGGTAAACAAAATTATGTACAAATTCTCAACAGTGACTTTTACTATGCACATTGTAACTTATTTAAATTTCTTCATAAACATCACTTTTAAGAGTTGCATATAATTCTGTTCTATATATGTAAATTATATTTGTTCCGGCAGCTGTCTTGAATACTGTAATAAAATATTTCAGAAGTTTTGGGTGGAGCCATAGCTCACTGGTAGAATGTTTGCTTCACACGTCCAGCTTCCTGTGTTCATTCCCCAGTACTACTTGAAAAGTTGCAAATAACAAATCATTTGGATTTGGAAAAGTTGAATGCATAAGGAAAACTTTGATTTAGAATTCTTTTATTGTATGTAAGAAAACACTGTAATACATCACATTTGGAGGACGCTTTTTTTGTTTCAAGTCACTGTTCAAAACCACCTACATAAAATACAATAACCTTAGAAATTAATGTGCTTGACAAAGTACTTTTATCATTAAAGTGTCCCTTTTCACTTCTGAATACAAACATGCACATAAGTATTTAACATTTTTTTTCTGTGAGGATATATCTGAAATGTGTCACCTCTTTTGTCTCCTTTAAGATGCTGTTGTTTAGAGGAACATAACTTCTGGACTACATTTTGATAAGTGTAAAATGATTTGAACATTAAAATCAAGCAAAATATTCTTTAGGTAAAAGAACAATGACTCTTCAGTTTGTTGAAGTGGAATAGTATAACAAATCTATTCAACATCTTGTTCTATATGTTGTTTTTGTTATATTTAGAATCCTATCTAGAAAAAAAAAGTGAAATAAGGGGCTGTGTTTTCTATAGACATTTTTGGGTAGACAAGTCCTTTACATTGGGTTTGTCTTCTGCAATAGGAATAGCCTCACACACTCACCATAACCTTTTCTAATTTTAATATGAAGAAATGAAAACTGAAGCTCATCATATCCTCTCCTCCCCTCAAACCTGGCCTTTACCCAGTGGGCTCTATCTCTCTTGATTACCTTATTGTTTCTTCAGCCATGTAGTACTTAAAAAGGAGTTATTGCTATAAATTAGACATATAGAAAATCTTTGAGTCAATTAATTTAAGAAATGAGGAAGTAGAATATTTTGTTAGCCCTTGACAATGTGATGTGATACATTTTCTTCCTATAAAATTAGGTAATATTAAAAGTCATCTCAAGAGCTGGAGATTTAGCTCAGTGGTTCCGGCACCTGCCTTGCAAGTGCAAGGTCCTGAGTTCGATCCTGGTAACCCCATACAATGCTGGGTGTGGTGACTTATGCACAGCAGCAGTCAATACCACATACCACAGTTCCGGGTGTGGTGGCTCATGCGTGTAATCCCAGCACTCGGGAGGCAGAGGCAGGTGGATTGCTGAGCTATAAGCTTGCCTGGCTACATAGTGAGCTCAGGGCCAGCCTGAACTACAAAGCAAGACCCTGTCTCAAAAAAAAAAAAAAAGTCATCTTAAATGTCTTCTTAGGAACACTTGACTTTCCAGTTTCCAATATACTTATGTGATCTAGAATGAATTTCAGTGAAGAAAAGAAAAATATGGCTAAGAAGATGGGAAGGGGGGAGATGAAAAGAGGGTGAAAAGACATGAGAAAGAAAGAAAATTGCACAAAAATTCACTAGTGCAAATCAACTGGCAAAATCTAAAGAAATGAGTATATCCTTGTGATGCATAATGTTTTGGATAAATTTTTACAAAAATTAAAATACCCTTATATTCTTTAAATTCCCTTTTTTTTCTCTACTTAAAATTGTACCAACAATTATGGTGTTTGTTTTCTAGCATGTTAATCTCATTGAACTGCATAATCTAACTGAATACACAATCACATAAGTATCAAGATTTTTTTTTTGTTTTTGTTTTGTTTTGTCTTATTTTTCTCATGAAAGTTGGATCCTAGAGATGACAGTTTTTGTATCGTCAAAAGAAGGGATTTTAGAAGACAGTTTCTTATTTGCAAAGAGAAGCATACATAAGAAAGTATGTTTAAGAAATGACTTATTTAGATGCTATTAGTTTTTCCTTATAAAAGTAGACATCAAATCTCCTCAATACCTAGAACTGTAAAGAACTTTATAGCCCTAAAATTATACATTATTGAGCTTTATGTTTTATGAGATGTAGTTAACTGATGTAGACATAAGAATAAATAATAGATGCAAATAAAATGCAACAAACCCAGAAACCAAATAACATATACTCTTGAAATGATTAAACAATCACTAGCAAGCATGTACACCAGTACTTGGGAACTTATAGATAAATTATTCTTTTTTTTTTTTCAAAATAGTTCAACTATGTGTAGTGATTTGATGGAAAAATCTCTCTTATAACTCCTATAACTTTTTCTAATTTTAATAAGAAAAAATATGTAACAACTAATATTTATTTTACTGTTATTTTCATGGTATTCTGAAAATAACAAATCATATTTGTGAGCTCATCAAAAATTCTATATGAATATGTCACACATTGTAGTTTACAGGTTCAGTTTTGATCACTACAGTAATACGTTAACGTAAGCATTGTTATTTCTACACCTAGTGTGGAAGCTAAGCTGAATCTCAAATAGAACATGTTCCCTAATTTTCTTAACCAATTAAGTGGACTAGCTGGAAACTTAAAAGTACACTCTTTAAAATGACTCTTCCTGTGGAAGAGTGAATTAAGAAAAATACTCAGGATATTAAAATGCATGTGTTCAAAAGACAGTCAGACATACACAAACATTTAAATCTAAATGCATTTCTCTTAACATTATTCTCTCAAGATGGATCTACTTTACTATAAATGATTTAAGTTTTTTGCCTTATGGAGGAGTAGTACTCAATTGTGTGTAAATACAATATTATCTGTTCAATATTATCTGCTGATGTATATATAGACTGCTTCCAAATTTAGTTATTATCAATAGTGCTGCTATAAATATGTATTTGTGTGTATCTCTGTAATATGATGTCTTTAGCTCTTTTGAGAAGACATCTAGAAGGTGAATAGCTGGTTCAAAGGGAATTACTACTTTCAGTGTTTTGAGAAATCTTCACATTGATTTCCATAGTGGTTGTACTATTTTACATTCCACAACAGTGTGGAAGGATTCTTTTTTCTCTATAGCCTCTCCAACATTTATTTGACTTCTTGATGATGGTTATAAAAAAAGGAAGGGAATCAAGAGATGGGTGGAGGAAGGAGGGAGGGAACTGAAAGGAGAATGAATAAATGGAACTTAGATGTGTTATGTATATGTACCAGTTCTCCATAAGCAATGCAAACATCCTATGTTACATACATAAATAATTATACACACTAATAAATTTTTTTAAAAATATAAGCCCATACATAAATATATACTCATGGATATGTCTTACAGTAGTAAATATATAAAACAATATATAGTAACATATTCTGTCCTCTGCAAAATGAATTATTCTGTAAATTCTGAGATATCATCTTTCATTTTCAAAGTATTGATTTAGTTTTGACTCCTACCTTTTCTGATGCTGCCCTGAGCACTTAACACATAATGATCCATTTATTTATCATAATGACCATTCTAAGAGGACAGTACTTTTATTCTCATTCAACAAATGAGAAAACTGAGGCACAGACTAATTAACAAAAGTTTTCAAGGTCATAGTCCTTCAAACGACAGAGCCAAAACTGAAGGTCAAATAGAGACTGCAGAATCTCTGCCTCTTCCTTGTACATTTCAGAATATAGGTACCTTGGTATGTAGAGGTACCTGGACTTCCCAGAGAGACTAGTGTTTATCATTGTCATTATTGATGAATTGATAGGTCCCTTTTTTTTTTTGATACATTGCAGCTTGTGTCTGACTATTCTCCCAAAGCTGCAGGTGGTGATAGGTGGGGCTTTTCAGAGGTACCTGGATTTAGGATGTGTGGTTCTGGGATTAAGTGTGTGGTGGATGCTGAGGTAAAGGATGTGTAAGTAGTAAATTAGTCCACTGGTTGATTTGTCATAGTTCTGGGTGAATAATGGAAAGGTCTACCTTAGATGTAGGTGACATAACTCAAAGGATGGTTAACCAGGGTATATATAAATGGAACAGAAATCAGGTAAGTAGGCTGATGATTCTTTAATATGTTGCTGCTTTGCTGCCTTCTCCTTGCCATGAACTGTTTCCCCTTTGTGATGCCTCTTGCCATGCTCTCCCCTGTCTTAGAACCAGTAATGGATTGAAACCTGCAAAATGTTAGCCAAAATAAAGCTTTCCTCCCTTAATTTGTGGATGTTGGGTGTTTTGGCTCAACAATGAAAAAAAAGTGACTAAGAAAATATATTTGATTTTAAATTTTCTAAGGCTCTAAGAGCCTCTTTTGTAATCCCTACCCATTCTACTGAAGGAAGTCAGTGTTTCTTCAAGTAGGAAACCAGACAAAACAACTAAGAAAGAAAAAACTCAACAATTAGAGAGATAAAACAAACTCTCTTGAATTAGGTAGACACTTTTTCACTGTTGTGACAGATATCTGACAGTTACAACTTAAAGAAAGAAACATTGATTTTTTTTTGTTGTTGTTCAGAATTTCCAGAAATTGCAGGTTCCATTGCTCTGAAGCCTGTGGCTGACAGAAACATCATGGTAGAAGAGAGGTGGTAAAGGAGAGCTGCTCACTTTGTGGTGGGAAGAGGGAGCAGGAAAAGCCAGAAAGAGAGGAAATGACTGAGGAAAAAATAAATCTTTCTGGCTCCATCCTCAGGGACTTACTTCCTCCAACCAGGCCCCATCCACTGATAGCACATTCAGCTATTAACTCATCAATTACCTTCCAAAAACCCCATATCTGGACACATGAACCTTTTGAGAGGTTGTATTTCACTCTCCCTGTTGGGACTTTGAGCAGGAAGGTACATAAGAAGCCTAATTGCCTGATTTGTACTCAGGGTTATCCTTAAAGCTATGTGGGTGTTAATTCTGCACTCCTTGGCTAAGGACTACACATTCCAATTTTTGTAGCCATTAATGA
>PVIC010028141.1:0-23432 GCA_004025085.1 Thryonomys swinderianus
TTTTTTTTTTTTTTCCTTCCTTGCTTTTCCCCTTCTCTATTTAGTTTATTGTTGCCCCAATGAATTCACTCTCCTGGGCCTCGTGGGTATGGAATTTGCTGTGTTTTTTTCCAGGATATTCTTTAGAATGTATTAGAGTGCAGGTTTCCTATTTGTGAAGTTTTTCAAGTGCTCTTTGTCATGGAAGTATCTTATTTCCCCGTCTATTCTGAAAGATAGTTTTGCAGGATACAACAGTCTAGGTTGAAGGTTGTTTTCCTGCAATGCTTGAAATACTTCCCTCCAGGCTCTCCTTGCGTTGAGTGTTTGTGTTGAAAAGTCTGCTGTGGTCCTAATGGGCTTCCCTTTGTAGGTGATTTTCTTCCTTTCTCTCATTGCTTTCAGTATTTCATTCTTTTGTTGTGCATCTGGAAACTTGATAATTATATTTCTAGGTATAGATATTTTTATGTCACGGCATTTTGGAGTTCGATAGGCCTCATTTATCTGTATGTCTATTTTTTTTTCCTGTGAGGTTTTCTGTTGTTATCTCTGACAATACCTTTTTTATATCTTTTACACTGTCTCCTGCTTCCTCAGTGACTCTAATCAGTCTTATATTATTATTCTTTGAGTCACCTAGAAGCTGTTGAGTTGATTTCTCATGGTCCCTTGCTCTTTTCCATAGATTATATCTTTCCTGCTCATTGGCTGCTATGCTGTCCTCTAGGTCTGAGATTCGGTTCTCTGCTTCATTCATCCTACTGCACAAGCTCTCGTTCTTCATCATTCCCTGGAGTTCTGCTTGAAGCTGTTTAAAAGGTTCCATTGCTTCTGCTATCTTGGATTCTATCATCTCTCTGATCTCTTCTTAATCATGTCTTTCACTGTAGACAGTATTCCTGTTTTGATCTCAGAGATGAGTTCTTATTTCCATTTTACTAGATCTGCTTTAGTTACCATCTCCAAGAGTCCTAGTGCTTGAGTTTCAGCTTGCCCTATTTCTCTTTTCTCTGAATTTCCCTGTGATGTTGATCTTTGTGTCGGTTTTTTTTTTTGTTTTGTATATTTTCTCATTTCTACTCTTTCATTGTTACTAATGCTATTCTTTGCCTGATGACAGGGCAATGTTTGTTGCAGGTCTCTTTTTTCTATTATCTGGGGCTCTTTGGATGTGGCACCTTCCTGGAGTGTCCTCCTTGAATCTGTAATGACTCTTGAAAGTTCTCAGTTCTGACACATTATGGGAGGTATTTAAACAGAACAATCACATCATGCTTGTTACCATAATACAATCAATACCAATATTTAACACATTAAATAAAATGAAAAATTTTGCTTAATCCTATTCTGGAGACTTTGAGCTTATGGGTTACCTCTATGTTCCCATGCCAAAATTTAGAATTAATCAGCAATGTGTATACAATATGTAGATCGTAAATGCACCCACTGAACCCTTTGGCAATAAGAGGTCACTGGGGAATCAGGGAGGTAGGGGGACAGAAGAAGAGTGAAATACGGTTAGCAGATTTGAGAAGATCACCTATACTCTAGAACCTCATATATGCCAGCGGGTAATAGAGGATAAAAGGGCATATATAAAACAGTACCAACTGCATGCTGTAAGACCATTCGAGACTTTGTACACCTTCTTATAGTTGCATAGGAGAAGAAATAGGGCAGCCTAACAGTCTTTTACTCCTGGGTATTGCTTCTGACAAGAAGATAGGAGAGGGTGTGTGGTCAAGAGGTGAGTAGAGGGATCTAGGAGTAGATGGCAAAATAGAAGCTAGATCCCCCCCCTTTTAAAATCTTGCCTGTTCTCTCAGCGCAGCTGCAGTGTGGAGGGATGCAGGAAATGGACCCACCTCCTCTGGGACCTGGGTCCTCACAACGCAGCTCCAGGATGGGGTTGGGGCTGGCCAGTGGGCCTCAATCCTCCATGGTGGGGAGGGCACCTGGGATCCGTACCTGACTCCTCACTGCATGGCTCCTGGGTGGAGTGGGCTGGTGGGCAAGCCTCAGTCCTCCGCCGCCGCCACCAGGAACAAGTGGCACCTGGGGTAGCCAAGTCACCTGCGCTGGGTTGGGATGGAGCAGGCCAGTGTGCAGGCCTCAGTTTGCCACCACCACCTCCAGGAATGGAATGGCACCCAGAGCAGCTGAGTCATCTGTGCCACTCAGGGTGGATAGTGCTGGTGTGCAGGCCTCAGTCTGCTTCCGCTGCTGCCACCACCAGGAATGGAATGGTGCCCAGAGCAGCCGAGTCATCTGTGCCACTCAGGGTGGAGCGAGCCAGTGTGCAGGCCTCAGTCCGCCTCCACCACTGCTGCTGCCAGGGACAGAATGGTGCCCAGAGCAGCCAAGTTGTCTGTGCCGCTCGGGGTGGAGTGGGTCAGTGTGCAGGCTTCAGTCTGCCTCCTCCGCTGCTGCCACCAGGAACGGAATGGCGCCCAGAGCAGCTGAGTCATCTGTGCCACTCAGGGTGGAGCAGGCCAGTGTGCAGGCCTCAGTCCGCCTCTGCCGCTGCCGCCTCCAGGAACGGAATGGTGCCCAGAGCCTTTCTCAAGCAAGCACTGTGCTTCTCTCACTTAAGAATGTATCCAGTAGAACAAGAGATATGGTTCTCACCTGCTTGCTGTACAAACAGTGTGATATTTTCCTAAGAGGCCTTGTTTTCCTTAGGCACAAGGAACCTGCAGGAACCAACTTTGTTTCTCTGGCAGGAAAAGGAACACAAAATGCAGAGTGAAGAATTAAATTCAGTTTCTTAAACTGAGTTCACAGAAAAAGTCTCAGTTCCAGCTCCTTGTTGGCGGTGAAACCTCCTGTTATCCCACACACTCCCATTGGCTTCAATGAAGCCTGCAGGAAAAGGGAGAATTCAAGCCTGCAAACTGAACTCCTTAGCTGGAGACTTTCTGAATTAAGCACTGTGCCTCTCTCACTTAAGAGTTTATCCATCTGAATGATAGATATGGTTCTCCAGTGCTTGTCTACACAAAGAGAGTAATATTTTCCTAAGAGTCCTTCTTCTCCCTTAGGCATATGTAACATGCAGGAACAAAATGTTGTTTGTATGGCAGGAAAAGGCACACAGAATGCAGGATGTACACTTCAATTCCATTTCTGAAACTGAGTTCACAGCAACATGGTCTGAGTTTCAGCTCCTTTTTTGGTTGGAAAAACACCTGTTATTCCACACACTCCCATTGGTTTCAGTGGAATTTGCTGGAACAAACTGTTGTTTCTCTGGTCAAAAAAGGGACAGAGAGTGCAGGGTGTTCACTTAAATTCAGTTTCTCAAACTGAGTTCACAGCAAAATGGTCTGAGTTCCACCTCCTTGTTCAGTAAAGAAACCTCCTGTTACCCCATGCACTCCCATTGTCATCAATGAAACCTGTAGACAACTGGAGAAATTAAGTTGGCAAACTGCCGTCCTGGGCCGGAGACTTTCTGAAGCAAGCACTGTACTTCTCTTACTTAAGAGCATATCATTTGAACAATATATACCATTCTCCACTGCTTATCTGTGCAAACATAGCAATATTTTCCTAAGAGGCCTTATTCTCCCTTAGGCACAGGGAATGTGCAGGAACAAACTCTTATTTCTCTGGTAGGAAAAGGCACACTGAGTGAAGAGCATACAGTTCAATTAAGTTTCTGAAACCGAGTTCAGAGAAAAAAGGTCTGAGTTCCAACTCCTTGTTTGGTAGAGAAACCTCCTGTTATTCCACACACTCCCATTGGATTCAATGAACCTTGCAGGCAAAAGGAGAAATCAAGGTGGAAAACTGCACTCCTATGCCAGAGACTCTGAAGCAAGTACTGTGCATCTCTCACTTGAGTGTATCCGTTTGAATGATAGATACGGTTCTCCACTGCTTGTCTGTACAGAGTGATCTTTTCCTATGAGGTTTTCTTCTCCCTTAGGCACAGGGAACATGCAGGAACAAACTGTTGTTTCTCTGGCAGGAAAAGGTACACAAAGTGCAGGGTGTACAGTTTAATTCAGTTTAAGAAATTGAGTTCACAGAATCATTGTCTGAGTTCCAGCCCCTTGATTACTGGAGAAACCTCCTGTTATACCATACACTCCTTTTGGCTTCAATTGAGCCTGTGTAAAGCCAGAGAAATCAAGCCAGTGAACTGCATCCCTAGACCAGAGACATCCTGAAGCAAGCAATGTATTTTTCTCACTTAAGAGTGTATCCATTCAAAAAATAGATATGGTTCTCCACTGCTTGTGTGTATGAAGAGACTAATATTTTCCTAAGAGGCCTTCTTCTCCCTTAGGCACAGGGAACATGAAGGAAAAAAAATGTTATCTCATTGAAAGGAAAATGCACACAAAGAGCAGGGTGTATAGTTCAATTCAGGTTCTGAAACTGAGTTCACATCAAAGCGGTCTGAGTTCCAGATCATTGTTTGGTAGAGAAACATCCTTTTATCCCACACACTCCCATTGACTTCAATGGAGCCTGCAGGCAAACAGGGAACTCAAGCCAGCAAACTACACTCCTAGGCCAGAGACTTTCTGAAGTAAGCACTGTGCATCTCTCATTTAAGAGTGTGTCCATTTGAACAATACACACGGTTCTCCTGTGCTTGTCTGTACAGAGTGATATTTTCCAAAGAGGGCTTCTTATCGCTTAGGCACAGGGAATGTGCAGGAACAAACTGTTGTTTCTCCAGCAGGAAAAGGTACACAGAGTGCAAGGTGTACAGTTAAGTTTAGATTCTCAGACTGAGTTCACAGCAAAATGATCAGAGATCCAGCTCTTGTTTTGTGGAGAAAGCTCTGCTTATCCCACACACTCCCATTGGCTTCAAAGAAGCCTGTGGGCAAAGGGAGAAATCAAGCTAGAAAACTGAATTCCTAGGCCAGATACTCTCTGAAGCAAGCACTGGGCATCTCTGACTTAAGACTGTATCCATTAGAACAATGGACATGTTTCTTCACTGCTTGTCTGTAAAAACAGAGTGATATTTTCCTATGAGGCCTTCTTCTTCCTTAGGCAAAGAGAACATGCAGGAACAAACTGCTGTTTATCTCACAGGAAAAGGCACACAGAGTTCAGGGTATACAGTTCACTTCAGATTCTTAAACTGAGTTCACAGCAAAGAGGTCTGAGTTCCAGCTCTTAGTTTGATGCAGAATCCTCCTGTTATCCCTCAAACCCCCACTGGTTCCAAAGGAGCCTGGGTGGGACAAAGAAATCAAGCCAGCACACTGCCCTCCTAGGCCAGAGACTTTCAGAAGCAAGCACTGTGCTTCTCTCACTTAAGAGTTTATCCATAAGAACAGTAGATAATCGGGCTGGAGGGTTAGCTCAGTGGTTCTGGCACCTGCCTCACAAGCGCAAGGTCCTGAGTTCGATCCCTGGTAACCACATACAATGCTGGGCATGGAGACTTACACCCACCAACAGTCAATACCGCATACCACAGTGCCAGGTGTGATGGCTCATGCCTGTAATCCCAGCACTCAGGAGGCAGAGACAGGAGGATTGCTGAGTTCCAGGCTTGCCTGGGCTACATAGTGAGCTTAGTGCCAGCCTGAACTACAAAGCGAGACCCTGTCTCAAAAAAAAAAAAAAAAAAAAAAAGTACATAATCTTCTCCACTGCTTGTCAGTAAAAACTGTGATATTTTCCTAAGAGACTTTGTTCTCCTTAGGCACAGGGAACCTGCAGAAAGAAACCTTTGTTTCTCTGGCAGGAAAAAGAACACAGAGTGCAGGGTGAACACTTCAATTCAGTTTCTGAAACAGTTCTCAGCAAAATGGTCTGAGTTCCAGCTCATTCTTTGGTGGAGAAATCTCTTCTTAATACACACTCGCACATTGGCTTCAATGGAGCCTGTGGGCAGAAAAATCAAGGTGGCAAACTGCATTCCTAGGCCACCGACTTTCTGAAGCAAGCACTGTTCTTCTATCACTTAAGAGTGTATCCATAACAACAGTAGATACGGTTCTCCACTGCTTCTCAGTACAAACAGTGTGATATTTTCCTAAAAGACCTTGTTCTCCTTAGGCAAAGGGAAACTGCAGGAACAAACTCTTGTTTCTCAAGCAGGAAAAGGCACACAGAGTGCAGGGTGTATACTTCAATTTCATTTCTGAAACTGACTTCACAGCAAAACGGTCTGAGTTCCAGCTCCTTTTTTGGTTAAGAAACTTCCTATTATCTCACACACTCCCATTGGCTTGGAGGGAGACTGCAGGCAAACGGTGAAATCAAGCTGGCAAACTGCACTGCTAGGCTGGAGACTTTCTGAAGTAAGCACTGTACATCTCTCACTTAAGAGTGTGTCCATTTGAACAATACATATGTGTCTTCTGTGCTTTTATATACAAGCATAGTGATATTTTCCTAAGAAGCCTTTTTCTCCCTTAGGCACAGGGAATGTACAGGAAGAAACTGTCATTTCTTTGGCAGGAAAAGGCACACACAGTGCAGGATGTACAATTCAATTAAGTTTCAGAAACTGACTTCAGAGCAAAACAGTCTGAGTATCAGCTCCTTGTTTGTTGGAGAAAACTCCTGTTAACCCACAAACCTTCTTTGGCTTCAATAGAGCTGGAGGCAGATAAAGAAATCAAGCCATCAAACTGCCCTCCTAGACTGGAGACTTTTGAAGCAAGCACTGTGCTTCTCTCACTTAATAGTGTATCCATTTGAACAGTAGATATGATTCTCCACTGCTTGTCTGTACAAACAGAGTGCTATTTTCCTAAGAGGCCTTTTTCTCCTTAGGCATAGGGAACCTGCAGGAAAAAAAAACTGTTTCTCTTGCAGGAAAAAGCACACAGAATGCAAGGTAAAGCATTCTATTCAGTTTTGGAAATGGAGTTCACAGCAAAACGGTCTGAGTTCCAACTCCTTGCTTGGTGGAGAAACCTCCTGTTATACCACACACTCCCTTTGGCATCAATGAAGCCTGAGGGCAAAGGGCAAATTCAAGCTGGCAAACTGTACTCCTAGGCCAGAGACTTTCTGAAGTAAGCACTATGCATCTCTCACCTAAGAGTGTGTCCATTTGAAAGATAGATATGGTTCTCCACTGTTTTTCTGTACATACAGAGTGACATTTACCTATGAGACCTTCTTCTCCCTTAGGCACATGGAACATGCAGGAACAGACTGTTGTTTCTCAGGCAGGAAAAGTCAGACAATGTGCAGGGTGTACAGTTCAATTCAGTTTCTGAAACTGAGTTCACATCCAAATGTTCTGAGTACCAGCTCCTCGTTTGATAGAGAAACCCACACACTCCCATTGCCTTCAATGAAGCCTGTGTGCAGACACAGCAATCAAGCTGGCAAACTGCCCTCCTAGCCAGAGTGTTTCTGAAGAAAACAATGTACTTCTATGCCTTAAGAGTGTATCCATTAGAACAAAAGACATAGTTCTTCATTGCTTGTCTGTACAAACAGAGTGATATTTTCCTATGAGGCTTTCTTCTCCCTTAGGCATAGGGAACATGCAGGAACAAATTGTTGTTTCTCTGGCAAGAAAAGGCACACAGAGTGCAGGTTGTACAGTTCAATTCCATTTCTGAAGCTCAGTTCACAGCAAAATGGACTGCAATCCAGCTCTTCTTTTGGGAGAGAATCCGCCTGTCATCCCCAAAACCCCACTAGTTCCAAAGAAGCCTGGAGAAGACAAAGAAATGAAGCACACAAACTGCCCTCCTAGGCCGGAGACTTTCAGAAGCAAACACTGTGCTTCTCTCACTTAAGAGTGTGTCCATTTGAAAGATATATACATATGTCCACTGCTTGTCTGTACAAACAGATTGATATTTTCCTAAGAGGCCTTCTTCTCCCTTAGGCACAGGGAACATCCAGGAACAAACTGTTGTTTCTATGGCAGGAAAAGGCACACACAGTGCAGGATATACAGTTCAATTAAGTTCCTGAAACTGAGTTCAGAGCAAAACACTTTGAGTATCACCTCCTTGGTGTTGGACAAATCTCCTGAAAACCCACAAACCCCATTGGCTTCAATGGAGCTGCAGGCAGACAAAGGAATCAAGCCAGCAAACTGCCCTCCTAGGCTGGAGAATTTTGAACAAGCACTGCCATTCTGTCACTTAAGAGTATATACATTTGAAGAGTAGATATGGTTCTCCACTGCTTGTCTGTACAAACAGAGTGATATTTTCCTAAAAGCCCTTGTTCTTCTTAGGCAGTGGGAAACTGCAGACACAAACTATTGTTCCTCCTGCAGGAAAAAGCACATAGAGTGCATGGTGAAGTGTTCAATTCAGTTTCTGAAACTGAGCTGACAGCAAAAAGTCTAAGTTTCAACTCCATCCTTGGTTGAGAAACCTCCTGTTATACCAACCACTCCCTTTGGCGTAAATGAAGGCTGCGGGCAGAGGGCAAAATCAAGGCAGCAAACAGCAATCCTAGGCTGGAGACTTTATGAACTAAGCACTCTGAATCTCTCACTGAAGAGTGTATCCATTTGAACAATAGATACAGTTCTGCAATGCTTGTTTGTACAGAGTGATACTTTCCTAACAGAATTCTTCTCCCTTAGGCACAGGGAACATGCAAAAACAAACTGTTGTTTCTAGGGCAGGAAAAGGCACACAGAGTGCAAGGTGTACAGTTAAATTCCATTTCTGAAACTGAGTTCACAGTCAAACAGTATAAGTTCCAGCTCCTTGTTTGGTGGAGAATCCTCATGTTATCACACATACTTCCATTGCCTTCAAGGTAGCCTGTGAGCAAAGGGAGAAATCAAACTGCACTCCTAGGCCAGAGACTTTCAGAAGCAAGCAATGTGCTTCTCTCACTTAAGAGTGTATCCATTTGAACAACACATATGGCTCTCCATAACTTGTCTGTACAAACTATGTGATATTTTCCTTAGAGGCCTTTCCCTTAGGCACAGGGAATTTGCAGGAAGAAACTGTTTTTTCTCTGGCAGGAAAAGGTACACACAGTGCAGCATGTACAGTTCAATTCAGTTTTTGAAAGTTAGTTCACAACAGTATGGTCTGAATTCCAGCTCCTTGTTTGGTGGAGAAACCTCCTGTTATCCCATGTTGTCCCATTGGCTTCAATGGAGCCAGCGGAAAACAGAGAAATCAGGCTGGCAAACTGCACTCCTAGGCCAGAGACTTTCTGAAGCAAGCACTGTGCTGCTCTCATTGAAAAGTGTATCCATTTCTATAATAGATATGGTTCTGCAATGCTTGCCTTTACAAACAGAGTGATATTTTCCTAAGAGGCCTTCTCCTGTAGGAACATGGAACTTGGAGGAACAAACTGTTGTTCCTCTGGCAGGAAAAGGCACACAAAGTGCAGGGTGTGTAGTTCAGTTTAGATTCTGAAATTGAGTTCACATCAAAACAGTCTGAGTTCCAGATCCTTGTTTGGTGGAGAAACCTCCTGTTATCCTGTACACTCCCATTGGCTTCAATGGAGCCTGCGGGCAAAAAAGGGAACTCAAGCTGGCAAACTGCCCTTCTAGGCCAGAGACTTTCTGAAGTAAGCACTGTGCATCTCTCACTTAAGATTGTGTCTTTTTGAATGATAGATATGGTTCTCCAGTACTTGTCTGTACAAACAGAGTGATATTTTCCTAAGAGGGCTTCTTCTCACTTAGGCACAGGGAATGTGCAGGAACAAACTGTTGTTTCTTTGGCAGGTAAAGGTACACAGAGTGCAGGGTGTACAGTTAAGTTCAAATTCTCAGACTGAGTTCACAGCAAAAAGATGTGAGTTCCAGCTCCTTGTTTGGTGGAGAAAACTCCTCTTAACCCACACACTCCCATTGGCTTCAATGAAGGTGCAGGCAAAGGGAAAAATCAAGCCAGAAACCTGCACTCCTATGTCAGATACTCTCTCAAGCAAGCACTGGGCATCTCTCACTTAAGAGTTCATCCATTTGAATGATACATAAGGTTCTCCACTGCTTGTCTCTACACACAGATTGATTTTCTCCTATGAGGCCTTCTTCCTTAGGCCCAGGGAACATACAGGAACAAACTGTTGTTTCTTGGTCATGAAAAGGCACACAGAGTGCAGGGTGTACACTTCAATTGAGTTTATGAAACTGAGTTCACAGCCAAACGGTCTGAGTTCCAGCTCCCTGTTTGGTGGTGAAACCTCTTGTTATCCCACACCCTCCCATTGGCTTCAGTTATGCCTGCTGGTAGGCACAGAAATCAAGCTGGCAAACTTCACTCTTAGGCCAGAGTCTTTGTTATGAAAACACTGTACTTCTCTCATTTAAGAATGTATCCATTAGAACATTAGACACTGTTCTCCACTGCTTGTCTGTAAAACTAGTGTGATACTTTCCTAAGAAGCTTTTTTCTCCCTTAGGCACAGAGAACATGCAGGAACTGCATTACTATGGACTGCATTACTGTTGTTATTATGGCAGGAAAAAGGAATAAAGAGTGCAGGGTGTACTGTTCAGTTCCATTTCTGAAACTGAATTCAAAGCAAAATGGTCTCAGTTCCAGCTCCTTGTTGGGTGGAGAAACTTCTGGTTATCCCACTCCAATTGGCTTCAATGAAACCTGTGGCAGACAAAGAAATCAAGCTGGCAAATGGCACTCCTAGGCAGGAGACTTTATGAAGCAAGCACTGTGCTTCTCTCTCTTAGGAGTATCCATTTGAAAAATAGATACAGTTCAGCACTACTTTTCTGTACAAATGGTGTGATATTTTTGAAAGAGGCCTTCTTCTGCCTTAGGCACAGGGAACATGCAGGAACAAATTGTTGTTTCCAGGGCAAGAAAAGGCACACACAGTACAGAGTATACAGTTCAATTCAGTTTCTTAAACTGAGTTCACAGCAAAAGGGTCTGTGTTCCAGCTCCTTGTTTAGTGCTGAAACCTGTTATCCCACACACTCCCATTGGCTTCAAAGAAGCCTGTGGGCAAAGGGAGAAATCAAGCCGGCAAACTGTACTACTAGGCCAGAGAATTTCTGAAGCAAGCATTGTGCTTCTCCCACTTAAGAGTATCCATTTGAACAGTAGATATGTTTCTCCACTGCTTGTCTGTACAGAGTGATATTTTCCTAAGAGGCCTTGTTCTCCTTAGGCACAGGGTACCTGCAGGAACAAACTGCTGTTTCTATTGAAGGAAAAAGCACACAGGGTGCAGGGTGAAGAGTTCAATTCAGTTTCTGAAACTGAGTTCACCACACACGGTCTGAGTTCCAACTCCTTGCTTTTTAGAGAAACCTCCTGTTAAACCACACACTCCCTTTGGCATCAATGAAGGCTGTGGGCAAAGGGAGAAATCAAGGCAACAAACTGAAATCCTAGGCCAGAGACTTTCTGAACTAAGCACTGTGCATCTCTCACTTAAGAGTGTATCTATTTGAAAGATAGATATGGTTCTGCAGTGCTTGTCTGTAAAAAAAGAGTGATATTTTCCTAAGAGGTCTTCTTCTCCCTTAGGCACAGGGAACATGCAGTAACAAACTGTTGTTTCTCTGGCAGGAAAAGGCACACAGAGTGCAAGGTGTAAAGTTAAATTCAGTTTCTGAAACTGAGTTCACAGCAAAACGGTTTGAGTTCCAGCTCCTTCTTTGGTGGAGAATCCTCCTGTTATCCAACACATTCCCATTGCCTTCAGTGAAGTCTGCAGTCAAAGGGAGAATTCTAGCCAGCAAACTGCCCTCCTAGCCCAGAGACCTTCTGAAGCAAGCACTGTGCTTCTCTCACTTAAGATTATATCCATTAGAACAATATATACTGTTCTGCCCTGCTTTTCTGTACACACAGAGTGATATTTTCCTAAGAGCCCTTGCTCTCCTTATGCACAGGGAAAGTGCAGGAAGAAACTATTGTTTCTTGGGCAGGAAAGGCACAAAGAGTGCAGGGTGTACAGTTCAATTAAGTTTCTGAAACCGAGTTCAGAGATAAATAGTTTGAGTTCCAGCTCCTTGTTTGGTGGAGAAACCTCCTGTTATCCCACACACCCCCACTGGATTCCATGAAGCCTGCCATCAAAAGAAGCAATCAAGCCAGAAAACTGCACTCCTAGCCCAGAGACTTTCTGAGGAAAGCACTATGCTGCTCTCACTTAAGAGTGTATCCATTTGTATGATAGATTCTGTTCTGCAATGCCTGTCTGTACAAACAGAGTGATATTTTCCTAAGATGCCTTCTTCTCCCATATCAACAGGGAATGTGCAGGAAAAAACTGTTGTTTCTCTGGCTGGAAAAGGCACACAAAGAGCAGGGTGAAGAGTTCAGTTCAGTTTCTGAAACTGAATTCACAGCAAAACGGTCTGAGTTCCAACTCCTTGTTTGGTGATGAAACCTCCTGTTATCCCACACACTCCCATTGGCTTCAATTAAGCCTGCAGACAAAGGGAGATAGCAAGCCAGCAAACTGCAGTTCTAGGCTAGAGACTTTCAGAAGTAAGTGCTGTGCATCTGTCATTTAAGAGTGTATCCATTTGAGGGCCAGAGGGTTAGTTCAGTGGCTCCAGCATCTGCCTCGCAAGTGCAAGGTCCTGAGTTCGATCCCCAGTAACCACATATAATGCTGAGTGTGGAGACTCACGCCCAACAACAATCAACACTGCATACTACAATGCCGGATGTGGTGGCTCACGCCTGTAATCCCAGCACTCGGGAGGTGGGGACAGGAGGATTGCTGAGTTTGCGGCGGCTTGCCTGGGCTACATAGTGAGCTCAGAGCCAGCCTGAACTACAAAGCGAGACCCTGTCTCAAAAAGCAAAAAAAAAAAAAAAAAAAAGTGTATCCATTTGAATGATAAACACGGTTTTCCTGGGCTTGTCTGTACAAACAGAATGATACTTTCCTAAGAAGCCTTCTCCCTTACACCACAGAACATGCAAGAACAAACTGTTGTTTCTCTGGCAAAAAAAAAACACTCAGAGTGCAGGGTGTACAGTTCAATTCAGTTGCTGAAACTGTGTTCAAAGCAAAACAGTCTGAGTTCCAGCTCCTTGTTTGGTAGAGAAACCTCCTGTTATCCAGCCTCTCCCATTTTCTTGAATGGGGCTTATGGGCAAACAAAGAAATCATGCCATCAAACTACACTCCTAGTCCGGGTACTTTCTGAAACTGCCACTGGGCGTCTGTCACTCCAGAGTGTATCCATTGCAACAATAGAAACAGTTCTGCACTGTTTGCCTGGAGAAAGAGAGTGCTATTTGCCAAAGAGGCCTTGTACTCCAATAGGCCTAGGAAACATGTAGGATTAAAGTGTTGCTGTTTTGGCACAAATAGGGATAGAGCATGATGGAATGACAGTTCAACTCAGTTTCTGATACTGGGTCCACAGGCACATGGTCTAAGTTACAGCTCATTGTTTGGGGTACAAAACTCCTTTTATCCCAGCCACTCCCATGTGCTTGAATGGAGCCTGTGGACAAACAGAGAAATCAAGCTGACCAACTGCACCCCTAGGACGGATACTTCCTTATTCCAATTCTGTTCTCCAACAGGTCTAGGAAGCATATAGAATTAAACTGTTGCTGCCCTGGCCCAAATAGGCAGAGAGCATGAGGGAGAACAGTTTAACTCAGTTTCTGATGCTGAGTTCACAGCCACATTTTCTAACTTCCAGCTCTTTGTTTGGTGGACAAATTTCCTCTTATCCCAGCCACTCCCATGTCCTTGAAAATGGAGCCAGCATGCAAACACAGTAATCAAGCCGGCAAACTGAACTCCTAAGCTGGATACATCCTGAAGCTGACACTGGGTGTCTCTCACTCTAGAGTGTATCCACTGGAACAACAGATACGGTTATGTACTGCTTGGCTGAAGAAATAAACCGCTATTTGCATAAGAGCCCCTGTTCTCCCACAGTCCTAGAAAGTATTAGGAAAAAACTATTGCTGCCCTGGCACAAAATGGCACTGAGCATCCAGGGAAGAGATTTCAGTTTCTGAAACTGAGTTCACAGCCACATGATCTAAGTTGCAGCTCTCTGTTTGGGGACAAACCTCCTGTTATCCCAGCCACTCCCACGTGCTTGAATGGAGCCTGCAGGCAAATGCAGAAATCAGCCAGCAAAATGCACTCCTAGCCGCATACTTCCTGAAGCTGCCACTGGGGATCTCTTGCTCCATAGTGTATCCATTGGAACAATAGATATGGTTCTTCACTGCTTGCCTGAAGTAAGAGGCCTTGTTTTCCAACAGGCCTAGGAAGCATGTAGAATTAAATGTTCCTGGCCTGGCACAAATAAGCACAGAGGGTGAAAGGAGGACAGTTCAACTCAGTATCTGATACTGAGTTCAAAGCCACAAGATCTAAGTTCCAGTTCTTTGTGGGGCAAAACTCCTGTTATCCCAGCCACTCCCATGTGCTTGAATGGAACCTGCGGGCACAGGAATCAAGACGGCAAAATGTACCCCTAGGCTGGACAATTCCTGAAACCGCAATTCAGAGTATTTCACTCGAGAGACAGTATCCATTGGAACAATACATATGTTCAGCACTGCTTGCCAGAAGAAAGAGAGCGGTATTTGCCTAAGAAGCCTTGTTGTCCCGAAGGCCTAGGAAGCATTTAGGTAAAAAGTATACCTGCCCTAGCACAAATAGGCACAGAGAAGGCAGGGAGGAGAGTTCAACTCAGTTTCTGAAGCTGAGTTCACAGCCACACGGTCTAAGTTCCAGGTCTTTGCTTAGGGGAGAAACCTCCTGTTATCCCAGACATCCCATGTGCTTGAAAGGACCCTGTGGGCAAACTCAGAAATCAAGCTGGCAAATTGCACTCCTAGACTGGATACTTCCTGAACCTGCCATTGGGGTCTCTCATTTCACAGTGTATCCATTGGAACAATAGACACGGTTCTGCACTGCTTGCCTGAAGAAAGGGAGCCCAATTTGCCAAGGAGACCTTGTTCTACAACAGGCCTAGGAAGCATGTAGAATTAAGCTGTTGCTGCCCTGGCACAAATAGGCACAGAGCCTGAAGGAAGGATAGTTCAACTCAGTTTCTGATACTGAGTTCACAGACACATGGTTGAAGTTCTAGCTCTTTGTTTGCAGGACAAGCCTCCTGTTATCCCAGCTACTCCCAAGTGCTAGGATGGAACCTACGGCAAAATGCAGGAATCAAGTGGGCAAACTGCACTCCTAGGAGGGATACTTCCTGAAGCTGCCACTGGGCGTCTGTCACTCCAGAGTGTATCCATTGGAACAATAGATACAGTTCTGCACTGTTTCCCTGAAAAAAAGAGAGCACTATTTGCATAAGAGCCCCTGTTCTTCCAAAAACCTAGGAAGTATTAGGAACAAAATGTTGCTGCCTTGGCAAAAAAAAAAAAAAAAAAAAAAAAAAAAAAAAAAAAAAAAAAAAGGCCCATAGTGGGCAGAGAGGAGAGTTTAACTCAGTTTCTAAAACTGAGTTCACAGCCACACTTTCTAAATTACAGTTCTTTCCTAGGGGAGAAACCACCTGTTATCCCAGCCACTCCCATGTGCTGGAATGTAACCTGTGGGCAAACGCAGATATCAAAATTGCAAATTGCGCTCCTAGTTGGGATACTTCCTTTAGCCACCACTGGGAGTCTCTCTCTCCATAGTGTATCCCTCGGGGGAAAAAAAGATATCTTCAGCACTACTTGTTTGAAGAAAGAGAGCAGTATTTGCATAAGAAGCCTTTTTCTCCCACAGGCCTAGGAAGCATTTAGGAGAAAACTATTGCAGCCCTGGCACAAATAGGCACACAGTGGGCAGGGAGGAGAATTTAACTCCGTTTCTGAAACTGAGTTCACAGCCACACAGTTTAAGTTCCAGGGTTTTCTTTAAGACAGAAACATCTTATCCCAGCCACCCCAATGTTCTAGAATGTACCCTGGGGGCAAATGCAGAAATCAAGCAAGCTAACTGCACTGTAAGCCAGATGCTTGCTGAAGCCACCACTGGGCATCTCTCTCCCCATATTGTATCCATTGGAACACAGATACGGTTCTGCACAGCTAGCCTGAAGAAAGAGAGTGGTATTTGCCTAAGAGGCCTTGTTCTCCCACAGCCCTAGGAAGCATGTAGGAGCAAACTGTTCATACCCTGGCACAAATGGGCCCAGAGTGGTCAGGGAGTAGAGTTCAATTTCTTTTTTTTTTTTTTTTTTTTTTTTTTTTTTTTTTTTTTTTTTTTTTTTTTTTTTTTTTTTTTTGCTTTTTGGAAACAGGGTCTCACTTTTGTAGTTCAGGCTGGCCCTAAGCTCACTATGGTGCCCAGGCAAGCCGCCGCAAACTCAGCAATCCTCCTGTCTCTGCCTCCCGAGTGCTGGGATTGCAGGCGTGAGCCACCATGTCCAGCATTGTAGTATGCAGTGTTGATTGTTGATGGGCGTGTCTCCATGCCCAGCATTATATGTGGTTACCGGGGATCGAACTCAGGTCCTTGCACTTGCAAGGCAGGCGCCAGAACCACTAAGCTAACCCTCTGGCCCTAGAGTTCAATTTCTGAAACTGTTCACAGACACAAGATCTAAGTTCCAGGTCTTTGTTTAGGGGAGAAACCTCCTGTTATCCCAGCCATTCCCATGTGCTTGAATGGAGCCAGTGGGCAAATGCAGAAAGCAAGCCAGCAAATTGCACTTCTAGGACAGGTACTTCCCGAAGCAGCCACTGGTCATCTCTCACTCCAGTGTATCCATTGGAACAATAGATACAGTTCTGCACTGATTGCCTGAAGAAAGAGAGCTCCATTTGCCAAAGAGACCTTCTTCTCCAACAGGCCTAGGATGTATGTATGAATAAACTGTTGCTGCCCTGGCACAAATGGGCACAGAGCATAAAGGGAGAACAGCTCAACTCAGTTTCTGATACTGAGTTCACAACCACACCATCTATGTTCCAGCTCTTTATTTGGGGACAAACTTCCTGTTAACCCAGCCACTCCCATATGCCTGAAAGGAGCCTAGAGGCAAACACAGAAATCAAACTGGCCAACTACACACCTATGCCGGATAATTCCTAAAGCCACCACTGGGTGTCTATCGCTCCAGGGTGGATCCCTGTGAACAATGGATACAGTTCTGCACTGCTTGCCTGAAAAAGAGAGCACTATTTGTGTAAGAGCCCTTGTTCTCCCACAGGCCTATAAAGCATTAGAAACAAACTGTTGCTGCTATGGCACAAAAAGTCACATAGAGGGCAGGGAGGAGATTTCAACACAGTTTCTGAAACTGAGTTCATAGCCACATAGTCTAAGTTCCAGGGCCTTGTTTAGGGGAGATACCTCTTATTATCCCAGCCACTCCCATGTGCTGGAATGGAGCCTATAGGCAAACGCAGAAATCAAACTGGCAAACTACACTCCAAGGATGGATACCTCCTGAACCTGCCACTGGGTGTCTCACCCAGAGTGTATCCATTGGAACAATAGATACAGTTCTTCACTGCTTGCCTGAAGAAAGAGAGCCCAATTTGCCAAAGAGGCCTTGTTCTACAACAGGCCAAGGAAGCATGTAGATTAAACTGTTGCTTCCCTGGCAAAAATAGGCAGAGCATGAAGGGAGAGCAGTATCACTCAGTTTCTGAAACTGAGTTCACAGTCAAAGTATCTAAATTCCAGCTGTTTGATAGTGGGACAAACTTCCTGTTATCCCAGCCACTCCCATATGCCAGAATGGAGCCTGTAGGCAAATGCAGGAATCAAGCCAGCAAACTGCACTCCTAGACTGGATACTTCCTGAAGCCACTGGGCGACTGTCACTCCAGAGTGTATCCATTGGAACACTGCACTGCTTGCCTGAAAAAAGAGAGCACCATTTGCATAAGAGCCCCTTTTCTCCCACAGGCTAAGGAAGTATTGGGAAAAAATGGTTGTCAGCCTTGGCACAAAAAGTCACATAGCAGCTAGGGAGTAGAGTTCAGTTTCTGAAACTGAGCTCACAGCCACATGGCCTAAGTTCCAGGTCTTAGTTTAGAGCAGAAACCTCCTGTTATCCCAGCCACTCCTATATGGTGGAATGAAGCCTATGGGCAAATGCAGAAATTGAGCCAACAAACTGCACTCCTAGGCCATTTACTTCCTGAAGCTACCACTGGGTGTCTCTCCCACCGTAGTGTATACATTGGAACAATAGATAGGACAGCATTGCTTGAATGAAGAAAGAGTGTGGTATTTGCCTAAGAAGCCTTCTTCTCCAAAAGGCCTAAGAAACATTTAGGAGCAAACTATTGCTGCCCTGACACAAAAAGGCACATAGCATGCAGGGAGGAGAGCTAAACTCAGTTTCCAAAATGTAGTTCACAGCCATACAGAGCAAACTATTGCTGTCCTGACTCAAAAAGGTACATAGCAGGCAGGGAGGAGAGCTAAACTCAGTTTCCAAAATGTAGTTCACAGCCATACGGTCTAAGTACCAGGACTTTGTTTAGGGGAGAAACGTGCTGTTATACCAGCCACTCCCAAGTGCTGAAATGGAGCCTGTAGGCAAATGCAGAAAGCAAGCCAGCTAACTGCATTCCTAAAGTGAATACTTCCTGAAGCAAACACTGGGCTCTCTCTCCCCAGAGTGTATTCATTGTAACAATAGATACAGTTCTCCACTGCTTACCTGAAGAAAGAGAGCCCAATTTGCCAAACAGGGCTTGTTCTCCAACAGGCCTAGGAAGCATGTAAGATTAAACTGTTGCTGCCCTGGCACAAATAAGCACAGAGTGTGAAGGGAGGACAGTTCAATTCAGTGTCTGATACTGAGTTCACAGCCACACAGTCTAAATTCCAGCTCTTTGTTTGGGGCACAAACCTCCTGTTATCCCAGCCACTCCCCTGTGCTTGAATGTAGCCTGCAAGGCAAACACAGGAATCAAACTGGCAAAATGCTCTCCTAGGCCAAATACTTCCTGAAGCTGCCACTGGGCGTCTGTCACTCCAGAGTATATCCATTGGAACAATAGATATGATTCAGCACTGCTTGCTTGAAAAAAGAGAGCTGTATTTGCCTAAGAGCCCCTGTTCTCCCACAGGCCTAGGAAGTATTAGGAATAAACTGTTGCTGCCCTGGCACAAAAAGGCACCGAGTGGCCAGGGAGGAGAGTTCAACTCAGTTTCTGAAACTGAGTTCACAGCCACACAGTCTAAGTTCAAGGACTTTGTTTAGGGGAGAAACCTCCTGTTATCCCAGGCAGTCCCATGTGCATGAATGGAGCATGCGGGCAAAAACAGAAATCAAGCCAGATAATAGCACTCTTAAGTCAGATACTTCCTGAAGCCACGACTAGGCATCTCTCTCCCCATAGTGTATTCATTAGAACAATAGATATGGTTCTGCACAGCTAGCCTGAAGAAAGACAACTCTGTTTGCCTAAGAGGCCTTGTTCTCCCAAGACCTAGGAAATGGGTAGAAGCAAACTGTTGGTTCCCTTACACAAAGAGGCACAGAGTGGGCAGGGAGGAGAGTTCAGTTTCTGAAATTGTGTTCACAGCCACACGGTCTAATTTCCAGGACTTTGTTTAGGAGAGAAACCTCCTGTTATCCCAGCCACTCCCATGTGCTTCAATGGAGCCTGCAGGCAAACGCAGGAATCAAGCCAGCAAACTGTACTCCTAACGCAGCATAATTCCTGAAGCCACCACAGGGAGTCTCTCTCTCCAGAGTGTATCCCCGGAACAATGGATAAAGTTCTGCACTGCTTCCCTGAAAAAAGAAAGTGCTATTTGCCTGTGTCCCTGTTCTATCACAGGTCTAGTGATGCAGGAGAGTTAAGGCCTAACTCCCCACCTGAAACGTGAGTTCATTTTCTCTAAAAATCAAAAAATGAATATTAGGAATGATGGAGGTTTGAGTAGGAAAATTTTATTGAGAGAGAAAGCTTCTGCCTTAAGAGAGAAAGAAGAGGAACCCAGAAAGTGGGTAACCCCTCTACCTCACTTTTTAGAGAGATTTTATGGAGCAAAACCATGAGGTGATGCAGGTCTGAAATAGAAGGCTACCAGTAAGATTCAAAAAGGGTAGATGGGTTGCAATTGACCAATGAATACACTAGGAGCTTCCAATAAAATTTGAAAAAAAATGGGAAAACCATGGCTAACCAAGAGGTAAATGACAAGCATTTACTTTAGCAACTTTTGATTGAATAAGTTCCAATGAGAAATCAAGCCCTAGAGGGTCTTGCTTGTCAGGAGACTCCTCCAGGTGGTTCAAAATCTTGACCCACTGTCTGGGGAATTTGCAATCCTTGCATTCCCAGGGAGGGGCTGGATCTGGACTTTGACATTCTATCCTAGGAGAATGAGGTCTGCCAGTCACTGCTATCTGGAAGTGTAGTTTCTCATTGATGGTGTGGACCTTCTGAAGGATCCTCTTTTTGCAAGTCTTTCAAGGCCCAGCCCTATCTATCAGCCTACATATGTCTAGCTGGCTTTTCTACCTATAATAATCCCCCTTCTGAAGATGTACCCAAACTGCCTTGAGGGGGCAAATGAGATAAGACTGATCTAAGTTCTTCAGGCTGGAGAGGGGCATAGTTGTAACAGCAGTCAGGGTCACTCTGCAGAGGGTCTATCTAAAAGCCCTTGATAGACTTCATGTGTTGTTTTCTAAGGTAGGCATACTGCATTGAGTCTGGAGGAGACAAAAGTAAAAAAACAGTTAAGGATACATGGACCAAACAGCAAGGCCAAGAATATTATTATGAATATGACAAATAAGCGTTTCCACTGGAAGGAACTCCCACAGAGTTGATAAGGAGAAGGTCCACAGTGTTTCAGAATCTGACATAGCACCAACCTGTCCTTTGATGTCTTGAACAACAGCTGAAATATTTCTGGATGGATCAGGGATGTATTCACAACATTCAGCTTTTACAATCGCACCCCCTTTGGGCTGTAGTGAAAATTTCTAGTGTCATCTGGTTTTGAAGGACAACTTGTTTTATTACCTTTATCACCAGATCTATAGTTATCACCACAGAGACTGCCAGAATGTTTTACCAAACCTTATTTAATACTGTCAAATTATGAACATAATTTTTAAAAATTTTTTTTAATTTTCTTATTTTTGAGACAGGGTCTCGCTTTGTAGTTCAGGCTGGCCCTGAGCTCACTATGGTGCCCAGGCAAGCCGCCGTGAACTCAGCAATCCTCCTGTCTCTGCCTCCCAAGTGCTGGGATTACAGGCGTGAGCCACCACGTCCGGCATTGTGGTATGCAGTGTTAATTGTTGGTGGGCATGTCTCCACGCCCAGCATTATATGTGGTTACCGGGGATCGAACTCAGGTCCTTGTGCTTGCGAGGCAGGCACTGGAAACACTGAGCTAAACCTCCAGCCCCTTGAACATGTTTTTTTTTTTTTTTTTTTGCTTTTTGAGACAATGTCTCGCTTTGTAGTTCAGGCTGGCCCTGAGCTCACTATCGTGCCCAGGCAAGCTGCCACGAACTCAGCAATCCTCCTGTCTCTGCCTCCAGAGTGCTGGGATTACAGGCGTGAGCCACCACGTCCGGCATTCCTTGAACATATTTTTAACACACTATTTGCATTATTTTAAACCAAAGCAAGTCTACATCCTCTCAAACCTTCTACAACTTGCTATAGACCCTCAAGTTCAGCGTTTTAAATTTCCTTTTACACTCTGGCACCAGCAGACATTTTTACTTAAAAACAAAATCCACTTTCTTTTTCTCCTTCTACTTACTACCAGTCAACTGCCTTTCTACTTGCTTTTTAGACATTAAAACTAGTCATAACATTTTACAGTCTTTTTCAATCTCAAATCACTATAAATATTGACTTTTTGTCCCTTACTGAGTTATAAATCCGTGGTCAAAACTATGAGTTTTGCTAGCTGTGTACTAGTGTCAGGCACAAGTGACTAGTGACAGGCATAAGGAAGAGCTCTCCAGCACCTGGTGTAGAGTCGCTACAGAGTATCTTGTATTTTTTCCATTTTTATAAAAGAGCTATTATCACAAAAGAGAAACAGATCAGAATTAACAAGGGGTGTTTTCTAATAAGTCTTTTCTGGCTGCACGTGAGCACAGAATTACCTGTTCACAATCATGTCTATCAGCTTCAACTTCTTCCCTTTCTGGTAAAAAGGAGGCAGGATTTGGGGCCGCAGGGTTAGCTCAGTGGTTCCGGCCCCTGCCTCGCAAGCACAAGGTCCTGAGTTTGATCCCCAGTAACCACATATAATGCTGGGTGTGGAGACACGCCCACCAAAAATCAACACCGCCTACCACAATGCCGGACGTTTTGGCTCACGCCTGTAATCCCAGCACTCAGGAGGCAGAGACAGGAGGATTGCTGAGTTTGCAGCAGCTTGCCTGGGCACCATAGTGAGCTCAGGGCCAGCCTGAACTACAAAAGCGAGACCCTGTCTCAAAAGCAAAAAAAAAAAAAAAAACAAAAAGAAAGAAAGGAGGCAGGATTTAAGGAGGAACATGACTTTATTCAAACCACTGGCCCTTCTAAGAGTAAGGGCTGATATTTAAGAAAGCAACTGTCGGGCCAGAGGGTTAGCTCAGTGGTTCTGGCGCCTGCCTCATAAGAGCAAGGTCCTGAGTTCAATCCCCAGTAACCACATACAATGCTGGGCATGGAGATTCACGCCCACCAGCAATCAATACCACATACCAAAGCGCCAGGCGTGGTGGCTCACACCTGTAATCCCAGCAATTGGGAGGCAGAGACAGGCAGATTGCTGAGTTCCAGGCTTGCCTGGACTACATAGTGAGCCCAGAGCCAGCCTGAACTATAATGCGAGACCCTGTCTCAAAAAAAAAAAAAAAAGAAAAGGGCAGACTGAAGGGAGCGGCGCGCACGGACCGGGCTGAAGGCTTCCGCCCAGCCCAAACCCCACCCCAGAGCTGCGTTGTGAGGACCCAGGCCCTAGAGAAGCTGGAGCCATCTCCTGCACCCCTCCACAGTAGGCATACTCCTGGAGCCGCACTGAGACACCAGAGTCAGAAGTGAGAACTCTCAAGGGCCATTACAGATTCAAGGAGGACCCCCCAGGAAAGTGTTGCATCCAAACAGCCCCAGATAATAAAAAGAGATTTGCAACAAACATTGCCCTGTCATCAAAGAAGAGTATTAATAACAATGAAAGAGTAGAAATGAGAAAATGCACAAAAAAACAGACCCAAAGATCACCACCACAGGGAAATTCAGAGAAAAGGGAAATAGGGCAAACTGAAACTCAAACACCTGGACTCTTAGAGATGGTAACTAAAGCGGATCTAGTAAAATGGAAATCAGAACTCATCTCTCAGATCAAAAATGAGATACTGTCCTCAGTGAAAGACATCATTAAAGAAGACATCAGTGAGGGCCAGAGGGTTAGCTCAGTGGTTCCAGCGCATGCCTCAAAAGTGAAAGGTCTTGAGTTCAATCCCCGGTAACCACTTACAATGCTGGGAGTGGAGACTCATGCCCACCAATAATCAACACCGCATACCACAATACCGGACATGGTGGCTCACGCCTGTAATACCAGCACTCGGGAGGCAGAGACAGGAGGATTGCTGAGTT
>PVIC010028142.1:0-23413 GCA_004025085.1 Thryonomys swinderianus
GGACGTGGTGGCTCATGCCTGTAATCCCAGCACTCGGGAGGCAGACACAGGAGGATTGCTGAGTTCATGGTGGCTTGCCTGGGCACCACAGTGAGCTCAGGGCCAGCATGAACTACAAAGCGAGACCCTGTCTCAAAAAGCAAAAAAAAAAAAATGTATCCACTTCAAAGAAAAAAGTGGGGGGGTAGAGATTTAGCTCAGTGGTTCTGGCACCTGCCTGCCAAGTGCAAGGTCCTTGGTTTGATCCCCGGTAACCACATACAATAATGCTGAGCATGGTGACTCATGCCCACCAGCAATCAGTACCACATACTATAGTACCAGGCATGGTGGCTCACACCTGTAATCCCAGCACTCGGGAGGCAGAGGCAGGAGGATTGCTGTGAGTTTGAAGCTAGCCTGGGCTAAATAGTGAGCACAGGGCCAACCTGAACTACAAAGTGAAACCCTATCTCAAAACAAAAAAAAAGAAAAAAAGCTTGCCCACAAGGGTTTCCCTATATGAATATCGTTATAATAATTAGTGTTCATACTGCCAAACAGAACTTTAAAAAAAAGTTTTGGGGGCCAGAGATTTAGCTCAGTGGTTCCAGCGCCGGCCTCCCAAGCACAAGGTCCTGAGTTCGAACCTAGTAACCACATACAATGCTGGGCGTGGAGACTCACGCCCACCAGCAATCAATACCTCATACCACAGTTCTGGGCGTGGTGGCTCCTGCCTGTAATCCCAGCACTCGGGAGGCAGAGGCAGGAGGATTGCTGAGTTCGAGGCTTGCCTGGGTGACATAGTGAGCTCAGGGCCAGACTGAACTACAAAGCGAGACCCTATCTCAAAAAAATAGTTTTGGGAAAGTTTTGTTGGAAATGTTTTAAAAAGCACTTTTTCCCCTTGTAAAATACCTAACTGTAGCACATTTAGCTTTGCAAGTCACATGGTCTCTGCCACAGTGCTCATCTCCACCTCTGTGGAGCAAAAGCAGACATACATGGTACGTGTATGAGTAGGCATGGCTATGTTCCAATAAAATTCCAAGTACAGACACGGAAACTCAAGTTTCATATTACTTTCACATATCACAAACATTTTTAACCATTACAAAATGCAAAAAGCATTTCAGCTTATCCACTGAGCCAAAATGCTCAAGGGTGTTTTAAATCCCTGCAACAAATTTCAGTTACTGGGAAGAAGTTCTCTTCGTTCTTTAATATTATCAGATAGCTGAGCTACCATGGCAAGAATCAGAAATCAGAGGAGGGGAAGGAGGACCCTGCTGTTGGGGCAGCCACAGTATCCTCAGCCCATCCTTCCCAAGTGCCTGCCCATATGTAGTCTGTGTATAAAACTAGAGATCTCTGGGGCCATCTCCAAGAGATTCAGGCAGTATCAGTAAAGCACGGATTTCTAAGGGGCTCCCTGCATTAATCTGATGCTGAACTAACACCAGAAAACGACTCATAGGTTTAACTGACAGATCTGAGAAGATCTCTAAGCAGGCGATGTAAAGAACTCTCAAAGCTCAGTAAGAAAGTAGTGTAACTAACAAAACTGGCCAGAAGTTTAGAGTGCACACTAAAACTAAATACAAGAACAGTTAACTGTCAGTTGGTCATCAGGGAAAGGTGATTAAAGCCACAATTAAATGCCCTTATATATCTACTAAAATGGAAGGGAACTTTTTGACACAGTCACGTGCCAGTAAGGGGAAGGAAAATGATACAGGCACTCTCAAAAACATGATATTGGCATGTACTTGCCACATGCCACTACAAGTGTTTACCCAACAGAAACAAAAGCTTTATGTATGCACACACATAAACACACACATGCACACACATATCACTGTAGATAGATAAATGTTTAAATCTGTAAAATCTACATGAAAATGTTTCAGTTTTATCATCACCATAACTGGAAATATGCTTTTAACCAGTGAGTGAATGAACTGAGGTATAAACATAATGGGACACTAAGTAATGGAAGGAACAAATTCACTGACACATGTGCTATATCAGATGCATTACCTTAAAGAACAAACTCAAAAAGCTACTTACTACATGATCTTAGTTATGTAATATTTTGACAAGGCAAGAGTATAACCGCATAAAATCAGTGGCTAGTAGTGATGAAAAAGTTTGAAAGTTAGGGATTATGAAACCTTGACTTCTCTAATGGTTACAGATTTGTTGAAATTATCTAGTAAGAAAATCCTAGAACCATGTAGTAAAAAAATGAACTGCTATTGTATATGTATTAATACCTCAATGAACTCTACTGAAAGAGAAAACAAAAGAGAAAAAGATCAGACTGAATATGAAACTTGTCTTAATGTTACTATAATTTTATACTGTTCTTAAAACACTATAGTTACCAAGTATCCTATACACATACTTATTGTGTGCCTTCAAAACAATAGTTCTTATTTTTTGTTTGTTATATCCTGTTAAAAGTAATACCTGACAACTCTTCTGCACTGCTTTCAAAATTCAAACATATAGAATAGTGTAAATTCAAACATCTAAATAATCTGGAAAGTCCTTCTGCAAATACAAACCAATTAGCCTTTGTAGGTCATGTCAAAGATGTAGGATACCCTATTTTGTATTTTGGAAGCACAGACACCTTTAAGTGGGTCATCCAAAACTTAAATCCCAAAGCATCTCTCGTGGCTACTTTCCACATTGCCTTTTATCACTGGGGCAAATTTCATGCATCTCAATAAATCTCAGGTACTTGACAAGAAGTGAGGAAAGACCATGTCCACTGACTGAATTTATTTCTCTAGCAAATCCCACTGTAAACAGTTCCGGCCTAGGCCAGTATTTAGCTCAGTGGTGCTGCTGCCTGCTTGCATGTATAAGGTCCTGGGTTGGAGCCCCTGAACCGCCAAAAAAAAAAAAAAAAAAAAAAAAAATCCAGTCCTTACACACTACTTCTTCATTAAGGTTGAGTACACCAAGGGGGTGTGTGTGACATTTCAGGTAGAAAAACAGTAATGAAGGAGCACAACTTTCCACAGTGCACCCAGTAATTTGCTGAATTACAAATAAAAGCTCATAAAACAATAGATTAAAATAACTCATCAGCATCTGTGTGAAACATCCAATAACTAACTTTAGGAAAATCTCTGAAAGAGTCCATTCATTCTATTAAATATATGGTGGCCATTAAAGAAAACGATCTGAACTATTTACAGAACAATTTTTACAAAGGAAGGACAGAAGCCAGACAGGGAAGGAGGAAGAGAGACAACGAACCTGTGTGTTCCTTGTCCTAGACATTTTTTTTTTTTTTTTTGAGACATGGTCTCGCTTTGTAGTTCGGGCTGGCTCTGAGCTCACTATGTAGCCTAGGCAAGCCTCGAACTCAGCAATCCTCCTGTCTCTGCCTCCTGAGTGCTGGGATTATAGGCGTGAGCCACCACGCCCGGCTGTCCTAGACTTTTATACCCTAGGCCCTGATATGCCAATGTGCGCTACTTAGTCTCAGTAGTTTGCCACACCTTGCTGTCACTTCCCTTGGGTGGCCCACAGATTCTCACTGGAAAATGAGGACACCCCAGCTCAGTAGGATTTTTATCCTTTCTACCAACATCCCTTTTAGAAACATCAATTACTCCACATACTATAGTTTCCTACATGGGAACTGTCCTTTCAATACCTGTTATTATGAAAAAAAAAGTACAAATAACATTTATGTCCACTTGATAAAAACAATGTGTTTATTCATTCCTGAGAGGATTTTACACTTCCTTACAGGCAAGAAACATTTTTGGTATACATGTGAATTTAAAGAACTCTTTACAGTAACTTCTCTTATTTCAACCTCACTGTATCTCCATGCTGTAGGCCTCCCACAATATGTGGTACAAAGCAGACACTGTTACTTTAAAACTTCATATCTAGATTCCTTCCCACACCTGAACTGTGTGAAATGGCTCTGCACTTAAAAAAAAACGGGTGTGGTGGCTCACACCTGTCATCCCAGCACTCGGGAGGCAGAGACAGGAGGATTGCTGAGTTCCAGGCTTGCCTGGGCTACATAGTGAGCTCGGGCCAGCCTGAACTACAAAGCGAAACACTGTCTCAAAAAAAAAAAAAATCGACTTCATTAGTCCATTATATCAGTGATTACTTCCAACCCAGAAAAGAATTACATTTTTAAAATGTTCTTTCCGTATATACCTTTGTATGTCTATTCACAAGACATACCTAATAAAAATGCCTCAGAAAAACAGAACCAAATCTATAAATGTAATACTAGAATTAATATGTGATACACTTGGTCAAAGGCATCATTTCTGCTCTTTAAGAACCTGTACTACTCTAAAAATGCTATGAAATAATTACATTAGAGGTAAGATTTCTAAACAATCAGAGAACATCTAATACTATATTCATTCATTCTCATATTCATATATTTACTGAATGTGTCCTGGCTACCTGAAAGACATGAAGCCAGATGAGAATGAAACAAGACACAGCCCAAGAGGAACCAGGCAAGGTTTCATTTTACAAACAATAAAAACTGGGGCCAGGGACTGCTTGCAAGTGCATGGTCCTGAGTTCGATTCCCAGTAACCACATACCACAATGCCAGGTGTGGTGACTCACCTGCCAGCAATCAGGGCCATACACCACAGTGCCGGGCATGGTGACTCATGCCTGTAATCCCAGCACTCAGGAGGCAGAGGCAGGAGGCCTGCTCTGAGTTTGAGGCTTGCCAGGCCTACACAGTGAACTCATGGCCAGACTTAATTATAAAGTGAGACCCTGTTTTACAAAACAAACAAACAAATAAACAAAAAAAAATCAATAAAAACTGCTGTTGCATTTTTAGGGAAAGGGAAAATGAACTGGCTCTAAGACTTTACGTAAAAAACATCTCACAAATATTGAGAGCACGTAAGGCTTCCAGTGTGCAGGTCATGAGGCTTAGATTTCTGATTTACTAGGTTAACTGGAATAATTTGTTATCTCTTCCCTTTAAATTCTGAATTTATTCCATTAATTTACTCCATTATGTCAGTAGGTGTCTGGAATCTAAAATTATTCAGTGGTTTCTAGGTGGCTTTCCTTTTATAGATCTTTCTAAAAAGGTCTAAATTTTATCAAACACTAAAAAAGTATTTGCTTGTAGAATAGTTCCGGTGGCTACCTGTGCATCAAGAAAAGTCACTCCTGGGTACAATGATTTTAGATGATGCACACACACGAGTTTACTAGCTTTAGAAATGCTAAGACCTCTGATTTGAACAAGAATACAAAATAAAATGCAACATTTGGAGAACTGCAAAACTGAAAGAAAAAAGTTAACACTGGCAGTAAAGAGGAGGACTGGAATGCATTTGCTAAGTAGCTAGAGGTGCAAAAACACTTAAATAGCAAAAAGAGGGTTCAGAGTAGTTTCAATAAACAAGCAAATGCTCAGACCAAAACTTTATGATAATACAAAATCTTTGTTAGACTGGCTAAAAGGTAACAATACAACAATAAGGGGGGAATTAAAATTAAAGAGAACATGGAGAAAACAAAAGTAAAGTGGAAAAAGTTGACTGATGTTTCAAAAAGAAAATTCAGTATACAAGCTGAAGTAGCCAAAAATATCTAACTTTAGCAATCAAATGTCCCGGCTTGTAGAAAGAATATATTTTCACCTCTGAATTTTAAACTAAGAAACGTTTCGAATCCTGGTCAGAAGCCTAAAATTTGTAGGTCATATACTGCTTTTCAGTTATAGATGTAATAATTTTAAAAGTTACAAATCTTGTTTCACTGAATCTCAAATGTTTCAGAAGAAATAAACCAAATTCCTCAATATTAGCAATAGTATTTTCCATTTTAAAAAGTATACAGATGTTGCAAATGGTTTAGCCTAAAAATGTGTTTATATTTTTCTGACTTTTTTTTCACCTTTGTATGATCTCAAATGTCTCCTTCTGACTTAGTTTTAAGTGAGATAACCCAAGATAAAAACGCTGCCATAGCTGTGTGTGTATGTGTGCCTGTGTTTTATAAAAAGGTCTGTTCAGCCAGGCGTGGTGGCTCACACCTGTAATCCCAACACTCGGGAGGCAGAGGCAGGAGGATTGCTGAGTTAGAGGCTTGCCTGAGCTACAGAGTGAGCTCAGAGCCAGCCTGAACTACAAAGCGAGACCCTGTCTCAAAAAAAAAAAAAAAAAATCTGTTGAAATGATGGATATCTTTGACTCCCTTAATAACTAGAGAGGCAAGAACTGGATTTTAATCTAACAGAAGATTCTCAAACACTCCCTTACCTGGGCGTCAGCTGTGACCTACTACTTCTCTACTGAGATGTCACAGGGTACCCCACCCCCACGGAAGGGCAAGTTGAAGGGACACAAACTCACTATACCATGGTTGTCAGTCACAGTTGGGATCTACCCCACAGTGCTAAGTCTAACTGTATATAAACCTACCTAAGGTTTCAATTCAGAAGACAAATGGAGGAGGAAGATTTTTTTTAAATGAGATTCAAGTATCAGAGCCAGAATATTAAACCAAGTACAACTAAACCTCTACAAACATGGTCAGAGTTTCACTACCACAGCCGTCCCAATGTTTATCCATGTTTTACTCCACCACAGGCACTAGTTTTATTCTCTTTAATTAGGGTAAAGACCCTGTCTGGGAGTAAGTGGACCATAACTAGAAGTTGTATTACAAAAAAAGTAATTTATTTCCCAGATCAAAAAGTTTAAGATGTTCCTATCACAATATATAATTTCCTCTGATGATCTTACAACTAGAGTGAAATGCTTACAAAGATACTGATCTCAACAATTCTGAGCCCCTCAAAATCAATAAATATTAAATTCTAACTTAAGAAAACATGAAAGAACTACATTTCCTTATCACTTTATCAGATTATGGAAGCAGGATTGGCAAATACATTATTATGGGAAATGAATGCCAACCTGCATTTTTAGATGGAAAGCATTTACAGAACTCCTTGAGAAACAGTATTCTGGTATAAATCACTGTCTTAGTAAGAAATCAGAAGAACTAATGTTAGATACATATACTGAAAGTGAATTTAAATCTTTTTTCCACCTAACCAAAAACATAGGTGGCTAGATTCAAATTCATAGCACTACATACATGGTTAATGTATATTTACATGACTGGTTTGGTCTGCACTATAATTATTCTATTCTCATCACCCAACGCAGAGGAAGCAATACCTATGGTCACTAAAAAACAAACAAAAAAACAGACAAGCCATCAATAAAAAAAAAATCACGAAAGTCATATCCAAAAGCAAAAGACAACTAGACAATCTCTAAAACTAAGTTTTTGAAGTTTGTTTTTTTTTTCTTATTACTCAGGCATCTTAAAGTAAAAAGAATAATAAACCTGTGAATCCCATAAACTTCACCAAGACCAAAGAAGGGAAAGGTGAAAAATGCTAATTCTAAAATCTCGGGTCTTAGGATGTTAGAATACCCCTGTGGAACAACAGGCAGACATAGTCCCATTCAAAATTCTACAAAAATTCATGGCTACCACTGCCTGATGTCCTACTGTTGGACTCCTAGGAAGGAATGAAGCCAAGCAGCCCTTAATTTCTTGAGACTTCTGAGTTGAACAAGATCATTTAGTCAGATTAAGCTTCCAGCGAAATAAAAGTTCCAAAAAAGGGAAAATTCTTATCAGTCTTACATTCCCAAACATTCTAGGCCACAGTGTTCACATGAACTATGACACCGACAACAAAGGTAGTCCTTGCAAATTCTTACAACTTCTGGGTTCAAAAAAGCACTCCCAAACTTCAGTGTTTCCTAGCACCAAAGAATCGCCAAGGCTGAGTAAAGATTGAGGTGATTCGGCATCAAGGTAACAACTAATATGCTGAGTCGTGGGGTATCTGGTGAAGATGAGGAAAGAGGTATCACAAGCTCCTTCCAGTTAAATCAGCTTGGACAGCATTTCTCAACCTTGGAATTTTTCTAGATGTCAGTATATGTAGGCAGTCACAGAAAAGGAAAAAAAAAGAAAAAATAATAATCCCTAGGCCTCCACTCTGCTCACGCACTGTTCTTTTTTGTAAGAAAGCGCTCAGAGCGGTCTCCTGACAGTCTCTCCAGGCAAAACCAAGCCTCAACTTTTTGACCTTAAGGAAGGTGGGGATCGGCCAGCCAGACTCGGGGCAGGGGAAAAACGGGAAAAGAGGCGAAGAGTCAAGTTTCAAAACAAAGGCTCCACCAGGAACCGGGCGCCAAGCCCTCCCCACTTCCCGAAAGCGCGTCGGTCAGCGAAGCTGCGCCGGGAGTGAGAAGATCGCATCCCTGTGCCCAGCTCCCCAGCTTCGCTAGGGCTTTGTCGTTCACAACCATCTGCCCAGGACACGCACGGCCCAGAGGGTCCCGCCCGCCCGGGTCGCCGCCACCGCCCTGCCCGCTCGAGCCGAGGCCGCCCCGCGCGACCCCGGGCGCCCCCGCGGGGACACTGGAGCTCGCGCGCCCGGCCCGGCCCGACCCGGCCCGGCCCGGCCCGACCCTACCTTCCTTCACGCCGGGCAGCTTGGACTGGTCGATGCTGACTTCAGCCATGTTGGGCCGGGGTCCCGGCCGCCGCCCGCTCGCAGCCGGCCGGAGCGCGGAGGTGGCGACGCCCGGGAGCCTGGCAGGGAAGGAAGGTCCCGCGACAAAGGCGGCGGCGGCGGGCGACCCAGCTGCCCGCCGCAACCACCTGCTCGCTCGCGCCCGGCCCTGATCGATACAAATACCCGGAGCCCGGAAATGGACCCGGCGGCTGGTACGGAGGGAGAGAGGAGACAGAAAGGCGCGAACGGCGAGCCGCGGCCGGGGTGGGGCCGCCCGGGGAGCCGCGGGTCTGGAGCCGCCGGCGCCGCTGCGTCTCCTTTGTATCCCGGGAAGCACCCGCGGCTCGGCCCCGGCGGCGAGACCTCCCCTTGGGCCGGGCTCCCTCCCGCCGCGGCTCGAAGCGGGAGACGGGGCGGGAAGGTCACCGCAGGGTAACTGTTCCTCCGCGAAGCGCTCTGGGTTCAGATTTGCCCAGGACGCTCCCTGAGCGCGGGCCGGGGGCCGCTCCTCACGCCCTGGACTGTAGAAGGGGGACAATGCGGGAGCTTTACAAATAAACAGTTCTTCAAACGACAGAAAGAGCTGTTGATGAAACTCCCGGGCCCATTTAAAGAAGAGCCTTTCACAACCACCAGCTGGGGGAATGGAGTTCTGCGTTCACCAGAAACACATGGACGTCGACCGAGTTGGACGCGAAGCCCTGGCAGTGAGACACAGGTGTCCGACTTAGCGCGGTGGGAGCTCGGCCCACACTGAACCCTAGTTACAACGTTTCTGTTCTCCTGAACTAGGCAACTTCTCTTACTATTTCGAGGAAGCCTTTTGGACTCCGATCCTAAATTTATGTAATAGTACCACCTCAACACCATCAACTGATTTTACCCGTTCCCCACCCATCCGTGCTCATCAAAGGATGCATGAGTGACCCAGACAGGTCAAGCAGAATACATGAAGGGGTACCGCTGAGGATTCTGTTGCCTGTGGGAAAGGTCTGCCCTCACCAAGAGAAAGTAAAGCCAAACTGAAGACAAGCTATAGTCAGAGAAAAAGAGATAGGCCCAGGACAAAGGGTCGGTAGCAAACCAAGATAGTCCTGTAGCTCCAGCATCCTCTCCATTTATCCTGTTTCACTTAGCAAGTAAAAGTTGATTTTCTATTCCGTCTCAAGAGTGTCAGTGTGAAAGACCAGGAAGGGAAGGCTTATTTTAAATTGACATTGAAAAATAGGCTCCTCAGGCGAGCAAAATTTGGGGAAAAGACATCCTAGACCAGACGGTAGCAAACTCTGTCCCACACTCCAAATCCAGCCTGCTGAATTCGAATGAGTATTTTTCATTTGATGTTTAACTATCATAAAAATATGACATTTGCAAATTTACCTCTTAAGTCCAGTACCTACAATACTTAACTATTTGACCTTTTTATAGAAACGGATTGTCCATCATTCTGCTAGGCAAATTAAAAACTTGGTAAATTCTGAGGAGATAACACTAGAAAGATAGGCTTGTGAAGATTTTTCATTGTTCTGAATTTTTAACTTCCTGTAGTTACAGAAAACTGTTATAGTATCTCCCTCTGCTCATCCGTTATTACTGTCTCTCTACCAAGCTCTGCCCTTGGAGACTGACATCTATGGATAGCTACCTGGACCCCCTAGTTTTGTGGCTTCCTGTTGAGTTTGACCAGTGAGAAGTACTAGCAGAAGATCACAAGAAGAGGGAGAAACAGCAAAGTAGGTATCACATACCTCTGCACCTAAGCTAATCCTGGTGGTGTCCTATAACCACCATGTAGAGGCCTCTGGGCTTCAGCCCTGATGAGTCTAATGACACCATTTCTTTCCAGCCATTTCTAGGCGTAGGGTGATAATGGCTGTCTGCTGCTGCTAGTTCCTTTAACCCTGCTAACGTCTCTAAATAGTCCCTTCTTGGAGTCATTTAAACCACTTCGATTGTGTTTTATTTCCTGCCTAGACGCTGACTGATGCATCAGATATGTTCAGAAGGTTACTGCTTTGCCTTCCTTATAAATCTCTACCTTTCTGACCTAGAGAAAAATAAAAGCCAGGCCTGTCATTTAGGGAATTAGCAATTTGTAACAGAAAAATGAGAAGGACCCAAGAGCCCCATCCACCACCTACAGGAGATGATTTGAAAGTTCCCCACATAGCCAGAAAGCTCCTTCTCTGACCCTGAACCCACTCTCTCTGTATCTGCCCCAATCGGAGCAAACATTAGAGCTCAGGGTTTCCAACAGTGGACTGAGAGCAACATGGTAACAGCTAAGTTTTTTTGACTGTTTATTTCCGAGGGAATGTATAGATGGTGACGTCCTATAATTTATGACATTTAATATCCAGAAATGTTCATTTTGAAATGAAGAGAATTAAGGGCAGGCTTCCCAGAGGGAGTACAAAGCCCTAATTTAAAGTACACCCCAGACAAATTATACATGACCGAATCACCTCTTCAATATCAGAGTGTAAAATAACTTCATTTATAAAACAATATGGAACCACTAGTTGATTTTTTTAAAGATAGGACACATTCTCTACTTTAAGAAGGTGAATTTGGAAATAAGAAAGAATATGGACTGAGATGTACAGAATTTGCTCCTAAGAACTCTAATTGGAAAATTTATAAAATGCACAGAGACACCCATAGGTTGGTGCCACTAGAGACTAAGTTCCATGAGGGCAGGGGTTATATGCTTTATTCACTACTATCTTTACCATGTCAAATCGAATTTAGAACATAATAGTTACCCTGAAGCCTTTTTAAAATAAATGAATATAGCCATGTAACTGTATCATCACTAAAAGAAGGCTAAGCCTGAAAATGTTGCTCAGTGGGAGAGAAAACACCAAAAGAAAGCTATATGGCTACTGGATAAAAAAATATAGACTGACCACATAAGCAAAAGGATCCCTGGACTTAAACATACAGCTGAAAAGAATCCTCCCTCCTCTTGACCACCAATTTTTCCTGCCTCATTAACACAATCTAAGACAGCAGTTGCAAAACAGAGACTAATTAGAACTACCCTGAGAAGACTGCATTAGTTCTTCAGGCTGCCATCACAGAATACCACAGAAGAGGTGGGTTAAACATAGAAATGTATTTTTTACAGTTCTGGAGTAGAGCAATTCAAAATCAAGGTGTCAGAAAATTGAGGTGTTTAGTATTTTTTCCTGAAGTATCTGTCTCCTTTTCTTGGATTTGTCTACCTTCTTGGATTCTCCACTTTTTTTCCCGTGTGTCCAAATTTATCCTTCTTATACAGATACTAGTCAAATTGGGTTAGAGCCCACGGTAATGTCTTCACTTTAATCTGCTCTCCTTTTGAAGGTGATTAACGCCCCATCTCCAAATACAATCATATTCAGAAACACTTGGGGTTAGAGCTACAGCGAAAGGGACAGATTTCAGCTCGTAATAGAGACTATTAGATTAACAGTGGCACTGAAGTACTGTTTAGGTCTCGTTTTCATTTGTGTCTTCATTTTAGAGAGCAGTCCGGTAACCTTATAGTACTCAAAGTCCTCAGTTGCCCAAGACCTTTCACTCCGTCCAATAAAATAGTGATCCACAAAATCCTGTGGGTCTCCTCTACACATCTTTCCTTTTCCTTCTTTTCCAGCAAAACCGTGTTTTTATGGGAATATAAGTGACTCTCCAGAAGCCCTCTCCTCTCCATTTGAGGCTATTTCTTCTTGCGTACACGATAGTCCACTAGACCCGGACATGCCTTGATTATATTCTTTTTGTCTTACTATCACTTCTAGAATCTATTTATATATTCATCCACTTTTCATCATTGTGACAACAATACTTAGCATTGAAGCAGGACTTACAGACAGACAAATCTTTCCCACCCTTGGCAGTCCCCTGTACCTACTGACTTCCTGCACTTATAGCTGTACCACCTTGTTCTGGTGCAGATAACATTAACAAATATGTCCTATAACAAAGTGTATGACATTCTGTTCTCATGTGACTCATAAGACAGTTGTCTTCTTTCAAAGAAAAATTACAAAACTGCCTGCCCCTTTCCTGTTCTGATAAACTTGCTACATCACTAGGAAAACCACTCCCTTTGACCAAATGTATAAAAGCTGGAATTCTCTTTGCCCAGCATTCCCCATTCTGGACACAGAGTCCGCTGAGCCAGTGTGCACACTTAAATCAATCCTCCTGACTCCTACCTGGTCTCTCCTGTCTCTGGGAACTCTACAACATAAACAGCTTAGAGGAGGAAGGGTTTATTTTGGCTCACACTTTGAGCTGTTTCTGTGGTCAGCCGGTTCCGTCAGTTTAGGCTCGGGATGAGGCAAACCCATCATGGCAGAAGAAAGCTGCTCACCTCATGACAACCAGAATGCAGAGTCAGAGGTTAGTCCCAGAGAAGAGGAGCCACGGACCAGATACCGTCCCCAAGGCCAGGTCAGCATGACCTACAGCCTTCATTTCTACTTGAGTGGCAGCATTGCAGGCCTAATCAATGTATAACAAATTATACACGTTGTCAAGATCAACTAATTAATTGCCTATTCCACAGGGCTCTAGTTGCATACCTTCTTCTTTTCAACCTATGAGATCTTTTGGGCCTTCTTCATTTATAGTGTCCGAGGTTGCCGAGAAAGTGAGCGCACTGGAAAGACAACACCCACGTCTTACCTTTTCCAAATCTATTAACTTGTACATTTCTACTAAGATGAATATTTCTACTGGGCACTTTACCCTTTGGTGATATTAAAACGTTTGGCAACCAGAAGAAAACTGCTGAAGCACGCGCGCGACATCAGGCAGGTTGATGTTTTAGTTTTTAGTTAGTTTCTAGATGGTGGGCTGTAGAGGCCAAAGGGGAAGAAACGTAGTGCAGGTGCCCCTGGGGAACATTCTGAGGCCTCGGAACAGCCGTTGTTTACAAGCTAGCCACAGTGTGTCCATTATGGTTGCAATGTTTGTCCCCTCCAAAACACACAATCAAATGTAAGTGTTGCCAGGCGTGGTGGCTCGTGCCTGTAATCCCAGCACTTGGGAGGCAGAGGCAGGAGGATTGCTGAGTTCCAGGCTTGCCTGGGTTACATAGTGAGCTCAGAGCCAGCCTGAACTACAAAGTGAGACCCTGTCTAAAAAAAAAAAAAAAAAAAAGTAAGTGTCAGTGTCGTGGTGTTGGGAGGCGGTCCCTGTAAGAAGTAACATGGACATAAAGACTCTACCTTCTCAAGAGAGCCCAGTGTCCTTTGCAAAGGTTATTTAGGATCGAATGCCCTTTATTGCCCTTCTGCCATATGATGCTACCACCAGTTGATAATGCAATGAAAAAGGTCTTGCCAGATCCTGCCACCTTGATACTAGACTTTTACAGTTAGGAATTATGAGGTAGTGAGTTTATGTACAGTATCAGTTATAATCTTGGGTATTTTGTTAATACGGGCACAAACCATCGGAGACATTAAGCTAGTGTTTTAATGATCCTTATGATTATGGTTGTACCTTACACATGTATTGAATATGAATCCGGTTTCTACCCAATTCCTGGCAGCTTTCATGTCACTGGCACAACTGAAAGGAGGACAGGTTTACTTTGCCTGCAGTTGAGCAGCTTCGGTCATTGGTCTGCGAGCTCCGAAGCAGGAATGGTGTGAGGGAAGGGCCTAGAGGGAAAGCTACTGGCATCATGTCAGCCAGCGAGCAAGGCAGGAAAATGGGAGCCAGGGACAAGAGTGCACCCTTCCAGGCCATAAGCCTAGGGAGCCGCTGCTTTTGACCAGGCTCTGTTTCCAAACAGTACCATGGGCTATGAATTCATCAATGGAAAAATCCATGTGTAAATATAGCACCTTCGGACCAATCACCTTCCAAAAGTCTTGCTACCGAATACACAAGCTTTTGGGGATATTTATAATCTAAACAGTACAAATGCACAGTTATTCATGCATTGTTCTATTTTGCATATGCACACACACATACATGCATCTAATGAAAACTCTATAAAGTCCCAGTCCCTTATCCTTCCATGGACTCTGACTAAATAGTCCATAAAAGTTTTGTGGAGGGACTGGGGATTTAGCTCAGTCATTCCGGCACCTGCCTAGCAAGCGTAAGGTCCTGAGCTTGATTCCTGATAATCACATATGACAATGCCAGGTGTGGTGACTCACCCCCACCAGCAATCAGTACCGTGCACCACAGTGCCAGGCATGGTGGCTCAGGCCTTTAATCCCAGCACTCAGGAGGCAGAGGCAGGAGGATTGCTGAGTTTGAGGCTTGCCTGAGCTACATAGTAAGTTCAGAGCCAGCCTGAACTGCAAAGCATGACCCTGTCTCAAAAGTTATGTGCAAACACAGACATTATTTGGAGTTATAACTTGGGGACTGTTACAAAACATGAAATTCAAAGGTCCCTTGCTTGGTATTTTGCACTGTTGAAACAAGAGTATGGAACATCTCAAAGATATTTCAGTGAATGGATATATTCTCATATAGTTAAAATACTACTGATTTGACTACATAAAACATATTTGTTTCTTTTTCTTTCTTTCTTTTTTTTTTTTTGGTGCTTGGGATCAAATTTGGGACCTTGTGCTTGCAAAGCAGGCACCAGAACCATGGAGCTAAATCCCCAGATGAAAATTCATTTTAAAAAATGAGTCTATTGCTATACTTTACGTGTACATTCAACATTGAAAATTTGTACTTGTACATGGCATATCCTGATTCTATTTTTTTTAAAAAAAATCATTTCTAATATACAGTAAATGATGTAAAATTGTCTTTGGTATTCCACAATTTAAAAGAAAATAATAACATAAATTCTTACTGTGGCTTCCTTACGAAATAATTTTCTTACAGTATTATGTGTAACGCCTAAGGTCTGTACTCTTAATTAGGGAGCTGATGCCCCAAGAGTGGATACCTAACTATATACAGGAATACACATCCACTGCACGTGCATGCACACACGTGCACACACACACACATACACACACACCCTCTATATCATTTTATTTAGCAGATTCTCTCTCATTTTCCAGAACTTTAAATGCTAAGTATTTCAGACAGCAATTTAGTTCTCCAACTGTTTCTACTTCTGAGTTTTGGAAAATTAATTCAGTCTGTTCAATTGTCAACTCTTAGTGTAAGTGAAATTGTCACTTGTGGAATCATTTTGATAGTTAAAATGGCAATACATATGATTCATCCTAGGACCCTTGTGAACTGACATTTTCTGAAGAAGTTACATCTATACCAAAAATCCTGTAGACTGCTAAACTTTGGATCATTTTGACTGCGGAAAGATGGAATGCTGTAGCTGGAGATCTGAAATTATTTTGAGCTATTTTATTCCCTTTAATAGATATTTGCTTTGACTTCTGTATCTTAGAAGATAGATATTTTCTTTGACTTCTATATCTTTTCTATATCTTAGAAAACATTCTGTAAACATCATGGGACGCATCAGTAGGCTTAAGACATCTTTGGTCTCCACTAACCCTAGAGCTAAGAGAGCTATGGGTTAATGTTAAAACCTACAGAAGGGTTTCTCTGTGTTGTTATGGTCTGTTTACCTGGTATTAGCACCAACATAACTGGTAAATGCATTGATTTGTAATTTTCTTTTGCTCTGTGACTATAAAAGTTCTGTAGCCTCTTCCATACTGTAACATGTTATTTGGCGTAACTTGAATTGGATATCTTGAGATATGGTCAGTCATATTTGACTCAGAATGAACTTTCTAAAACTGTCTTTTAAACCAGAGTTTTTTTAAGTTGACCCTCTGACAGCTCTAAATTCAAGTCTTTTTAACCACAACTCTCTTGAATTCCATATTAATATATTCAGTTGGTGACCTTTTCATATTTGTTTGAATGTTTAACTGGCATTTATTCACCAATGACCATCTCTTTATTTCTTCCCTTACTCTTTTGAGTTATCTCACCTCTTAGGAGGCACTTATTCTTATAAGTCCTTGCATCCCAGACATGAGGCTGTCACAGTCCATTGTACCACCATTGTCACAGATAAGGTCTCAATGGTTCCGTGATACTGTGGCACTCAATGGCAAGTTACATCAGCTGAAGACATCTGGTTCTTTGAGAACCAAGTAGTCAAACAAAAGAGTTAAGTTTCATGTGGTAAGGGACTAATTCCTTGTCAAATTTAGAATGCTTTTTGTCTGGTCCTCCTCAGCAGAAGAAACTCCCAACTTAAGATCCTCCTCAGCCTCTCATGTATTTTTCCTGCTGTCCCCCAAGTCACCTGATACTCCCAATTATTGTGTGTACCCAATAAATAATGGGCAGCTCAGTAAGTCTATCTTTGCCTATTCTGAGGCACTGACCTCTCAGCCCCCTGTATACTTTAAAATTACACAAGTCTCTATTGTAATTTTTTTGTTTAACCTTCTCTGTCCCCTTTCTAAGAAGTTGGATGATTGATTGCTGTCCAGTCAACCATGTCTAAAAAAGCCCTACTTATGACCACATGGGGCATGGGGAGGACATCTAAACACAAGCCATAACACCCTCATCCCCTCACTTCCTGTTCTGCTATCATACTTGATGGTCCTTGAATAAACTATGCATATTCTTGCATCAGAGCCGTTTGCTGCACCAATGCCTGTTTCTAGTAAGTGGCCCCATGCCAATAACCACATGATGTTCTCTTGAAGTGTCATTCAGATATTTGCTTAAATTTCACTTTCTCAGACCTTCCTTGTTCACATGTAAGAGCAACTCCAAGACTGTCACTCTCTATATAGTGGCCATTCTTTCTGTTGTACAATTTGGGAGTTCCTGTGGACATTATGTGTTTACATTTAGCTTTTCTGTCCAATCCACTACAAGTGAAAGATCCTTCTTTTTTTTTTTTTTTTGAGATAGGGTCTCGCTTTGTAGTTCAAGCTGGCCCTGAGCTCACTATGTAGCCCAGGCAAGCCTGGGACTAGCAATCCTCCTGCCTCTGCCTCCTGGGCAGAGTGCTGGGATTACAGGACTCAGCCACCACACCCCGTTTTGTGGTATTCAGTACTGATTGCTCATGGCATTGTTATATGTGGTTACCGGGGATCGAACCAGGGACCTCGCGCTTGCTAGGCAGCGCAGGAACCACTGAGCCAAATCTCTGGTCCAAGATCCTTCCTTATTTATGTGACAGCCAGAGGGGAACATGATCCAACCGATAGGTGTGCTACCTTTTTCCCTTATTTCCCTTCCTTCTCCTTAGTCACTGGAGGATGGACTGGAACAAGTTCCCCTTCTACTCCTCAAGGTTACATCACGACATCTCTCAGGCCGCTGTGACGAGAGATGCAGCTAATCTGACACCAACCTCCTCCTTCATTCCAGCCACTCCGGGCACTGCTGCCACCTCTCTGGAGAAGCTGCCAGAGCCCCACTGACAGGCACAGAGCAAGGCGGCATCGGGGTTCACTGTTAGCAGTCCTGAAGTCCTCAGACCCCAAGAGCTAGGAAGTAGGTGTTTTACAGAGTGCTTAAACAAGGGCAGTCTCGATTTTAGAGGCACCGTTTTTCCCCACAGTGCAGCAGCTGTCAGTGCAGCAGCTGCTGATCCCAGGGTAGCCAAACCATTGCTATGACAGCTATGGCTCCTCTGGATGCCTCAGATCTACGCTGGAAGATTTTTTTTTACCCTGATTCCAGCTCAGTTGATTTTGAACCAAACAGCAGAATTGAATTTTGACCAATTAGTAGGCTTGAATCAATAGTGTTGCATTTGGACCGACTAGCAGGCTCAAACTTGGACCAATTACAGGCCTTCTGTGGCTATATAAGCCTCCTCCTCTTACACTCTTTTGATTGGTCTAGGACAATGGTGGTGAACCTACGGCATGCGTACCACAGCTGTCTATTTGTTTCACTGAAACCTCTAAAAGGTTCACCATTGTTGGTCTAGAATGAGTCCCTCTGGTGAACTGACCTTCTTGTGCTAAAGGATAGGCTTGTTCAAGTAAAGCTTCACTCTAGTGGTTCTTTAAATCTTCTCATGATTTATTTCTCAAGAAGCATGGACTCAGAAGGTCTTGTAAATCTCTTTGGAATCACAGCGAGTGTGGACAGAGTGGCCACTTAAAAGGATCTGTAAAGAATGGAGGCTGTTAGCCCTGAGGCACTGCCAAAATTGGAAGCAGAAATTAGTGGTAGAAATTGATAGAGATCAGCAGAGAAAAACTGGTACTCTCTAGCAGTAGCAGTAGCTGGGAGCATCAGTCAGTCATAACTGGCATAGACCGGCACTGACCAGTAGTATATGGCAAAAACCAGCAGGATAACTGGCAGTGACTGGTGATGTCTGACAGGAATTGCACAGACTAGCAGAAGTTGCTAAGAAGAGTTCGGATAGAACCCAAAGGTGAACTGTGGCTGTTGAGGGGCTGATGAGGTGGGTTAGACCCCCCAGAGGGGTAAGGCTAAAAGTTGAAAGTTATAGGCATGTAAAGTCCCAGAACTGTAACATCAAGGGTTACAGCCACTGGCATTCAAGGCCCAGAGCCACTGGTGTAGCTGTACTTTGCCAGTTCAGAGTTTCCATCTAAATGGAGTGGAAGAACCCTTACTGATAACAGCAGACTAGATTGTTTTCTGTATTGATTATCAAGTCTTCAGTACATAGAATAATGTCAGAATATAGTACATGCTTTTAAAGTATATATTGAATGGCAGTTGGGGGCATAGTTCAAAGGTGGAGTAGTTGTCTACAACTTCAAATCCCTGGGCTTTATCCCTAACACACACACACACACATTTATTTAATTGAAATGTATTTCAACAGATGATACTGATCAAAATAATTTTTAAAAACTAGTTTTTAGCCGGGCATGGTGGCTCACGCCTGTCATCCCAGCACTCGGGAGGCAGACGCAGGATTGCTGAGTTTGAGGCTTGCCTGGGCTACATAGTGAGCTCAGGGCCAGCCTGAACTACAAAGCGAGACCCTGTCTCAAAAAAACCCCAACCAACCAACCAAACAAACAAACAAAACTGCAGGCCTGAGTGCTGCTTGATGGTGCCCAGGGCCTGCTTGCCAGGATCCCCTGCTTGCCCCCCTCGCTCTGGCCCCCACTCAGTCTGTTTCAGCAGGCTTCCGGTGCAATCGATGTGGTGGGAAAGCTGTAGGCCTGAGTGGTGTTCAGTGGCACCTGTGACCCTTCCTGCCAGTGCCCACTGTGCAACCCCACTGTGCCCTACTGGCCCAGTCTGTTTCTGCAAGCCTCTGGCACAGTCCACTTGGCAGGGAGGTGCAGGGCTGAGCAGTGGCAAACAATGGTGCCAGTGACCCTTCATGCCAGTACCCAGTGCGTGACTCCACTGCGTCCTAGTTTATAAGTAAATTTTAAGACTGAAAAGGTGTTTAAAAAAGTAATGGTTTTATTGACACTGGCTGTCAACAAAGTGTTTTTTCCATATCTCCCACAAGAATATAGTCCAATGATAATAATGAATAAAGTGAATCATCATGGAAACAAGGGAAAAGACATTTAGCCAAATGACTTGATAGAGACTAGGGTAGGATAGTGACATTTTTCACGTCCACGATATTATGCATACTGGCATAGCCACTGATTGGTGCAAGCAACATAGTATAGAATCTTCAGTAACATTCACATGGAACAACATTCAGCAAGATGTGAGCTACAGCAGTAAAAGACCCTAATCTCTGGGTTATAATATTTTATGGGCTGGAGTTATCATAAGTTTTGCAGATCATTATGTGAATAAAAAATTATATATTATATAAGTGGAAGATCATAAATCATGTTTCTGATATTTAAGTGAACATAAGCACAATATTCTTTACAAATATAAATTTATAACAATTACTAAAATACTGAGATTTGTGATTATATGCTTTTTCAAACAAAAATCTTTGAAAAACTACAATGATTTTTGTAGGAATATTGTCATTAATAAGCTAGAGGGTAAGCCTCATAATCAGGATTTTCCTGCAGAAGATCTGTTCCTTTTGCAAAAGCTATTTTATAGTTAACCTAACAAAACCTAAAATCAAAGACCGACAGAATGAAGAGATTCTAGTAATTTAACTGCTTGTCAGAATAAAATTTAGTAGCCATTTTAAAAAGGAGTCAAATTCAAATCCCACACATTGTTCATCATTTAATAAAAAATTATTGGACATACGAAGGCATATGAAAATGTGCTATGGTGAAAAACATTGAGAAAGTATGGATTATATAGATACCCAGGTGTTAGACTACAGAGGAAAGGACATAAAGAGGGTATAATAAGCAGTTTATTAAAACAAACTATATGGTCTTAATGAGTTAACAGCCATGGAAATCTCAGTAGACCAATACAAACTAGAAGAATCAATTCACAGCTAAAGAATCCTAGGAAATGAAAACAAAAAGCAATGGAAATTCTATAACTGTCTTAGTTACTTTCTCTTGCTGCTGAGACAAAATACTCAGTCCCCAAAGTTAAAGGGGAAAAAGTTTATTTATCTTACAGTTCCTAGAGGTTTCAGTCCATAGTTGGCTGACTCCCAGGCAGAGAGCCATGTGGTAGAGGGCACTGCAGAGAGGAGCAGTTCACGGTGGCCAGAAAGTAGCAAAAGCAACGAGGAGCCCTTAGGTGCACCTTGCTTCACTTTTTATCCACACAAGATTCCACCAGCTCTGAGAAAGCTACTTATGACTGAATGAAGTTTTCCGGTAAAATCCACACCCATAACAACAACCCACAAAGACAGTACTTGGAATGGAAAAGATCTCATGGATGAGCTCAGTAATGTTCTAGAGATGACAGGATAGAGTCAGTAAACTTGACCACAGATCAGTCGAAGTTATTTTTTTAAAAAACCCAGAGAAAAGATTCTTTTATAAGTGAAGAGAGTCTTGTTGGATGTGATAATACACTTCTGTAGTCTGAGCTACTCAGGAAACCCACGTGGAAAGGTCATTTGAGCCCAAAAGTTATGGCCCACCTTCTTAAAAGTGCAACAGAATTTATAATTACAACAATAATCTCAACTGATCAAGAATAGGAGGAAATGTCCTCAATATCGTGATAGGCATGCCATGTATGAAAAACATAATTATCTTTATATTTCATGGTGAAATATTTCAAGGTTTGTACCTAGGATTGGAAACAAAGAAAATATATCAGCTATCATTTTTTCCCTTGAGCCAACATTTTATACTGCAACATATAAAGGAATATATATATATATATTTTTTAAATCATAAATTTAAAAAATAACTACTACAAATAGTAATGGAAGAATACACACTACATGATTAATATATAAAAATATATTGTACTTCTGTCTAGTGATCTCAAACAATTGCAAAATAAAATAAAACATAACTGAAAATCCAGTTAATATAATAATAAAATACATACAATTTTTAGGATTAAGATTAACAAATATGTGCAAGATTTCTACTCTTGTTATTATAAATAATGGTCATGAAGATTGAAGACAATCCACGGTATAGAATCATTTGCATTCATGGCTTAGTGGAATAAATATTTGAAGAAGTCTCAAAATTGACCTAAGGATACAACATAATTTCATTTAAAATTACAATAGGGTTTTTTGGGTAGAAACTGAGAACTTGATCAAAAATCTAATTTAATGCTGGGTGTGGTGGCTCACACCTGTAATCCCAGCACCTGGAAGGCAGAGGCAGGAGGACTGCTGAGTTTGAGGCTTGCCTGGGCTACATAGTGAGCTCAGGGCCAGCCTGAACTACAAAGTGAAACCCTGTCTCAAAAAAAAAAAAAAAATCTAATTTAAAATGCTGGATGTGGTGGCTCATGCCTGTAATACTAGAACTCAGGAACCAGAGGCAGGAGGACTGCTATGAGTTTGAGGCTTGCCTGGGCTACGTTGTGAGCTCAGGGGCAGGCTGAACTATAAAGTGAGACCCTGTCTCAAAAAAAATAATAATAATTTTTAAAAATTGATTTAAAACTGCAAAGACCAGAATGGTCAAAACAGTTTGGAAAAGAACAAAATTTGTGGACATACATGCACTATCTGTTTTCATATCTCATTGTGGAACTACAGTAATCAAGATGATAATATTTGTATAAAGAAATACTCCAATAGAAAAAAAAACTAGAAAATCTGGAAATGTTTTCCTTTAATTACTGTTTTCATAAAAATGCCAAAATAACTCAATGAGAAAATAATTTTTTTCAACAATGGGGGTTGGGCTATAACTTTAGAGACTTAACAGCAACTAAAATGCAATATATTCACCCCGTAGTCCTGTTTCCTGTAAAAAAAAGTAGTATTTGCTTTCTTTTCTTCCTGCTTTTTCTTTCCTTTTTATTCATACGGTACATGAATTGTTAATCTTGATTGTCAATACCATTGATTTTAAGTATGCACTGGAGGTTAGTGAAACATCCTTTTGGAAGTTCTGGGTGACTCATGGAACATGACCTTGAGGACTGTATCTCGCCCCTGGCTTCCTTCTCTCTGACTTTTCTGTTCTGTTTCCTGCCTGTCAAGAGTGGAACAACTTTCCTGTCATACCTTTAGCCCATGCTATTTCTGCTTTACGGCCAGCCAACCATAGATTGAAACCTCTCAAACTGTGAGCCAAAGAAATATTTCTTCCTGTAACTTGTTTTTGTCAGCTATGTTGGTCACATTTTAAAAAGCTCAGTAATACAGAAATTGTTACCACAATGGAACTGTTTGCTGGCACTATACTGACTCAGGTGGTTCATAGCCTTTGCAACTGGTATGGAGGAAGAATTTGGAAGAGTTTAGATAAGTGAGCTACATGACACTAAACAGAGCTTGATCAATAATTGCATTTGGAGACCAGAAGAGCAAAATGCTGATAG
>PVIC010028143.1:0-14061 GCA_004025085.1 Thryonomys swinderianus
ATTATGTTGTATTTTTTTAGATTACAAATGCTGATGTATAGCATAGATCATAGGAGTTCTTGGGCAATAAGGTACGGAGTCTCATATTCAAAGAACACAGAAAGAAGTAATGTATTATTGCAAAGTGTATATCTCTAATTATTGACATTATGAGATGTGACAAAATGTCAAAATATCCTTCCTCATTAATTTAGAGTATGTCTCTGAATATATAAACACATTTACATTTTATATGCATTTACATTTCATATGTACAGCATCACTTATAAAACTACTGAAAATATTCACATGCTTTGAGAAATAACTATGAGTTAAAGACACTAAGCAAAAGACGCACTTTTTCCTCCTCAAGAGACTTGTACCACACTAGAAGAAAAACATGTTCACAATCAAATAAAGGATTGTAAGCATGGGGTAAGGGTGCAGGTGGCGAGTCTGGTATAAGGTAAGATTCAAATGGCAGAAATGGGATGAGGGGGAGGAGCAGCCAGCACTTGGGGAATGCTGGGCGCCCAGTGTGACCTGGGGACATGGGAAAGTGTGGGGCAGCTAACGGCGTGGGCACAAATGCTCCTGGGTGGCTTTCAACAAAGCTGCCAACGAAATCTGAGGGAGGGAAGAGTTGCATTAGTAGGAAGAGGGGGAAGGGAGTGGTGAGAACCTTGACTTAAACCTCCTATGTCATTAAAAACTTTAAACAGAAAAGATACTTAAATACAAAATGTAAAACTATAACATATACAGTAAAAAACATAATAATAGAATCTCTGGGTCTTGGAGGTAAACAGAATTCTTAGATTTGACAAGTGCATAATCCATAGAAGAAGTATTGGTGAGACAGTGGAAATTAAAAATGTTCACTTTGTGATTAAGCCTATGAAGAGAGTGATAGGAGAAGCTATAGACTGAGAGAAGATGCTTGCAGAGCACGTACCACACATATCTCACAAGGGATTAGCATTCAGAATAAATAAGGAACCCTCAAAAATCAAGAGTAAAAATGTACACTTCATTTCAAAGATGATGAAAGACATGACAACGTATTTTCTCAAAGAAAATGTACAGAAAAGGGAAGAAATATGCTCCCAGAGGCAATGTAAGTCCATGAATAGAAGTTATGCATCATGAATCATTAGGTATATTTTAATTAAAGGCACAAGGAGATCCTGGACTCTACCTACCAAAAAAAAAAAAAAAAAACAACACCCCACTAAGATAAAAGTAACAACAGCAGATGTTGGAGAGAATGCAGGAAATTGGACCTTCATATGTGGGGAGTAAGACGGTACTATGGCTCTCGTTTATGTGCTAGGGACACTTTCCAGGACCCCTGGTGGATGTACTGACTCAGGTATGACTTACATAGAGAAGATAAAATTTATACATAAGGCAGTTGTAAGAGTGCATACAGCTGTCCATTAGTATCACGATTCCACAAGGATGTGCAAGTCCCTTATATGCAGTGCATGATACTTGTGTACCATCTCTCACTGACTTCTATATGCTTTAAATCTTCTGTAGACTTCTTATAATACCTAATGCAGTATACATTCTGTGTAAATAGTTATACTACATTGTTCAGGTAGTAATTGAGATAGTCTTTTAGTGCAGCTGCAGCTTTTCCCCTACTACTTTTAGTATATGTGCTGCTGAAGCAAGCACTCCCCTACTATTTTTGATCTGTGGTTGGTTGAATTCTGAGGTGCAAGAACCTATAGATAAGGAAAGCCTTACTGTGGGAGGAGAAAGAGAGAGGGAAAGGGAGAGGGAGAGAGAAATAAGGTGCAGCGAATAGGTCAATAGCATTCAATAGTGCTGTTGGGCACGTGGCTAGGTGACAACAGCCTGGGGGGGTCATTGAGTTTAGCAATTAGCTGTGTATTGATGCCACCAGAATAAAACACTAAAAATAAAGTCAGAATTCATGTTTGCAAAGGATTAAAGGGTAAATGGGAAGTAATGAGGTGACAGCAAGTAGTTCCAATTAAGTTTGCATAACTTAAAGCTGATAGAGGAGGAAAGGCAATTTCTGTAGAAATGTTCAAGTTAGAATTTTGTTTTTGTTTTCTAAAGATTGCCGGGTGGAGCCCCTGAGCGTCTTCTGGCTGAGACAGCTGGAAAAACAACTGAACAACCAACCGAGCAAGGTAGAGAGGAGAGAGGAAAGGGCGAGCTCTTAGAAGTCAAGGGATTGGAAATTACAAATGGATTATAGAACTGTTTACCTTACACATTAACTTTGATTTGTATTTTCTCAGTGTTTTGAAAGACTGTGAGATATACTGCTCTACATTGGGTAGTTGATGGTAATTATTGGGTAAGGAAAAATCAAAGGAGAATAAGGTTGGAGAGAACTGGGTGAAGTTAGGGACAATGTTATGCAGAACAAGTCTCCAGCTTTTGCTGGAGGGTCGCCACAATTTGAAAATTAGCCCTTAAAAGCTTTGAAAGTAGTATCTGTAGTTTCCTCTTCTTGTAATGTCAAGAACACTGATCAGCATATTGTGACTATTTTGGGAAATGTATTTCCTTTATGGAATAATGCTGCCAATTACTGCAAATTTTGTTGTTAAGCTAAAAAATGGTAAGAAAAATACAAAATGACTGGACAGGAGATGAATCATACTTACAATTTCATTGTAAGTGGGGTCGGTACATTTTGGAACAGATTTTGTTTTCCTCCTACGAACTTCACTGGGATATGGTAAAAGATAAAATTCAACATGTGCACTGGGCACAGAGCCATCTGGGAGATGCTACAAAGGAAAATGGTGATAAATATTAATATGTGTTGCTATCAAAGAAAACAAATACATAGCTACTAAATATCCAGACCAATGGCAGAATTGGGTTTATTATAGTCACTTGATCGAGAAATAAGGGAAAATCAAAAGAAATATATCATTGTTCAAAAATAATCTCAGCTGCATTTTAAGAGAGAAAAATTGTTCATTTTAAATTTTTATGTCAGAGAACCATGTTTAAAAGTCCATTAAATATAATTTACCTTAATTTTTTATGGTAAAAATCTAAATGTGCAGGTTTGACAGCTGTGGTTAAGAGGTGAATATTAGCTTCAAGCAGAGATGGGAATTACATGCCTCAGGATACAGCACATTACTTGAAAAACAAAAAAACATTTCAAGTTTAACTCGTACATGAGATATGGCATTCAGTGGTATGTGTGTTCTCATCATATAATATCCCACTGTAAAGAAATTTTATTAAAATAGTGACTAGATCTACAACTTCAATATTCTTATCATATTTTAAAATAATCTACAATAATTTTCTTATCTAAGTTACATTCATGTATATTGCATGATCACTTTCCAGTGGGCTTCTGTGAAGTCGCAAATATGCCCAAATCTCTGCCTGAGTAGGCAGCCAGGTAGGCAGGTCTTTGGACCTTTTTCAATTTTTCTTTCAAATCCTTTATGGTTATTTCTGTTTCTTTTTTTTTTTTTTTTTAATTTTTGAGACAGGGTCTCGCTTTGTAGTTCAGGCTGGCCCTGAGCTCACTATATAGCCCAGGCAAGCCTGGAACTCAGCAATCTGCCTGTCTCTGCCTCCCGAGTGCTGGGATTGCAGGTGTGTGCCTCCACACCTGGCCTTTGATGTCTTTTTTAAAAGTGGAGACGAGACCCAAGGCATTGTGTGCACTAGAGCTGACTTCCCAGTTCCCTTTGGTTGGGCAAGAGATGATCCGGGCCTGGTTTACAGGTGGTTCTGTACCGTTGCAGGGCCCACCTGAAAGTGGACAGCTCCGCACAGTATCCCCCTTCTGGGACATCCCCAAAGAACAGTGCTTTGGGAAATTCTCCCAGTGGGCAGAACTTCAGGCAGTGCACCTGCAAGTCCATTTTTTTTTTCTTGGAAAAAGAAATGACCAGATGTGTTTATAGATTGATTTATAGGCCATGACCCATGGTTTGGCTGTATAGTCAGGGACTTGGAAAGAAAACTGTTGAGAAAAAATTGAGATAGAAATCTGCAGAAGAGATATGTGACTACATGTCACTGAATGGACATAATAATGTAAAACAGTTTGTGTTTCATGTGAATGCTTATCAAAGGGTGACCTCAGTACAGCATGATTTTAATAGTTGAGAGTATAAAATGACCCATTTTGTAGATATCATTCAGCCACCCCATCATTGCTCAATACACCCTACATGAAGCAGTCATGGTAATAGGAATGGAAATGTTGCACGGGGTTGGCAGCCTAGACTTCCGGTCAGTGCCTTCCATGGCTATGGCCAGTGCTGCATACCTCATCTACCAGGAAGAGGCTGACTCCAGACTCAACATTCCATTCTTACTAGAACAGAGATTCCGCACATAGATTTGCCTTCCCCACATGCCATGCTTCTGTCAGAGTTACCACCACTGAACTTACGGAATCCTGTACATGCCATTGTACTTGACTTCTGATCCAGGAACTAACTTCTGAACAGAAGAACGGTGGTAGCAGGCCCAGTTTCTTGACTGGAACTTGGGTCACCATATCCCCCATAATCTTGAAAAGCTGACTCCTACCCAGAGATGGAATGGCCTTTTAAGCCTCAGTTACAGTGTTAGCAAGGTAGTAATACCTTGTAAAGCTGGAAAACAGTGCTCTAGAAGGCTTCTATAAGCTTAGAAGAGCATTCCATATATAGAGCTATGTCTCTTCCTGCCAGGATTCTCAGGTCTAGGAATCAACAGGTAGAAAAGGAACTGGAACCATTTACTTTTATTCCCAGTGGCCTTCTAGCAATATCTGTATTTCCTATTACCACAGAAATTTATTGCTCTGCTGGCCTAGAGAGCTTAGTTCTAAAGGGAGAAAAGATTCTGCTAGGGGGTGGAACAATGATTGAACTGAAATGCAAGACTGCCCCTTGGACATAGGGCTAAATTCGAATGCAGACGTGTTGCAGTGGTGGCTATAGTGACGGAACCCCATTAATTGAGGGGAAACAGGACTACTCTGATCCAGTGGAGATAAGGAAGTCTATGTTCAAGGCACAGGAGAGCCTTGGGGCATTTCTAATTGTTACATGCCCTGTGGTTAAGGGGAGTGGTAAATGACAACACAGCAGGGAGGATGATTTATGGTCCAGGCTGTGCGGGAGTGAATGAGACCATACCCAATAAAGAACCCTGGCCACCAGGGTTATGTACTGACGGCAAGGAGCAGGCAGAATGAATGGAAGAGGTTATGCATGCCAGCTCCAAGCACATGACAGTTACAGAAATGAAGTGTAAGTTCAATGAGTGTTTCCTTCTTGTCATGAACTTGTGAGTGTGTATAACAAATATCTGTTTTCTTCTCTTATTTATGTAACCCGTCATGTGTTGACTTCGTATCACAGTATTTAAGTGTTTAATTTTACAACATAGAATTTAAGCTTGGAATTTCAAGGAGGAAAGCAGACATCACTTAAGGACTCTTCCTCTGAGGAAGGGGTTAGTATGTTTTCGGGTGTACACAACACAGTTGTATCATGTCAGGTAGAACAGTGACTTTGCTGTCTTTATTAAATACTGTAGTTAAAAAGATGCATGGAGGTGCCAAGCTGATGAGTGATGGATTTAAGATGATTAATTTTACTTGTTAACTAGACTGTGATGCTCAGCTGCTGGGGCAAACATTCTGAATGTACCTGCAAAGGTGAATTTGAAGAGTAAGTGGAGCATATCACTTTCTGCAGTGTGGGTGGGCATTATCCACTACGTCAAAGGCTTGAATCCAACAAGAGGGTAAAGGTAGGAGGATTTTCTAGTTGCCTCATTGGGATCGGTCGTGTCTTGACAGGAGAGTCCGACTCACACCATTTGCTTCCTTGGCTCTTGAGCTTTGAGACTTGGGCTGGAATGAAACCCCACTCTTCCTTGAATTTCCACCTTACAGACTGTGGGAAATTTCAGTTATCTTTAATCCTATAGGCCAGTTCCTCATGGTATCTCTGTTTCTATCTATATCATTAACTTTATCTTCTTTTTTATCTGTCCAGACCTCAATGGTTTTGTTTCTCTGAGCAATGTTAATTCACAAGAATTTTAACTTTTCAATGCACAAACTTCCTTGTCTGCTAAGTGCAGATAAAAAGGACACTTATAGGATTTTAAAGATTAAATAAAATAAGTATGCAGTGTGAGGACAGTGTTTGAAACAGAGCAAGACTCAGTAAATAGTACAATTTTTTTATTTCCTATAAATTAAACATGAACATACTATATGCACTGATTGACAAGCTACCCTTAATATATTATGACATTTATGTACAGCAGGATTTTTCAACCTTGGCATCATGGCATTTGGAGCCAGATTAATTCTTTTAATTCTTTGTCATGGAGGACAGTTTGGTGCATTGTAGGATGATTTTTCTGAAATTCTTTCCTCTACAAACTAGATGCCAGAAACGCCATCCTCCTGCTTATTAACCAAAAATCATCCCCAGACATTGATAAATGTCTTGGAGGAAAAATTGACCCTAAGTGAGAACTACTCCCATACATGAATCTGTAGTTGAACACTAGCCTAGTTATCTGTAGATATTTCCACCTGAATTTCTTCTTGGCATTTTTACACTTAAAAAACTTTAATCAAAATCTATCTTCTATCTTTCCTCACTATTCCAAAACCAGTTTTTTAAGTTCTTTAAAATTCTGTTAAATAATATTCTTCTCCCTCGTGGCTTCCTTTTCCTTGGAGTTCAAAACCAACTCTATAACAAGATCCATCTCTCCATTTCCTGCCCAGTTCATCTGCCCATCCAGATTGTGATTCCTGACATATTATGACTGGGTTTTAATTTCTATAAGTTTTCCTGCTTTTCCATTTCATCCTTGTCCTTCCTTGCATCCATCACTGGTACATTTAAATTTCCCACGAAGCTGCTTTGATCAGTGTACTTCTCAAAACATTCCAGAGTTCCCTCTTGCCTAAAGACTAAACGCCAAGTGACATAAAGGGTGTATCAGTCTTCACCATGCATTTAGTCCACTCAAGCTCTGGGCTTCCAGATATAAGTCAGTGTCCTTGACAAGGTCCTTGAGTATCCTGGAGTTTTTTGAATGATAGAAGAACACAGGTTTCAATTTAAACCAGGGTTGCATTAGATGCGAACAGCAGGTTTCATTTGTCCTTTAACAGCTTTAAATGAAGACATTGATTTCTCAGGCCTTTAAGAGAAACTCCTTTTTTCTCTCCATGTAGCTGTCGTATCACCATCAATTCTTCCCTTCTTATTGGAGCCTATCCTGTTTCTTAAAGATCTCAAATAGTTTATCAGAGAAATGACTAGCTGTCTCTTCTTCAATAACTTCTTATTATACCCTTTGTTCTTATGTTTATGCTAATTAAATTTTGCTTGAAAATAACCCCTACTTGTCTAACTGCTTTACCCTGAGATTTTTTTTTTTTTTAAATCTGGCTTTAATTTAGACATCCACAAAAACTTAACACTGAGTTGAAGAATCAACAAGCTTGGACATGCAAAGTTCTCAGTCTAGTCCCCATACTATCCTTACAGTAAGATTCTTCATGTCATTCAGGGGATTCTTTATTTACGGTGGATAGATGTAAAATAATATCACTACTGTCTTCTAGAATTCTGGCTGATATTTTTACTGTGCTTAGATGGTAATGTGAAAGCATCCAAACTATTTTTTTGTTGTTCATGCTGACTCTGACCTCTGTATTTTAGATTTGCTCCTAAAATATTTATCACTTCCTCTGTTCCAAGAAAAAGTTTATTTTCATGCACATCATATTCCCTGTGAGAAATTCTTTAACAGATGATCCAGTTTTGTTCTACTACCACTCTGATTCATCTGGGCTTTACTGTAGTGGGTATCTACTACTGTGGCCCATCCTAAATTCTTCTTTGAAAGGTGTATCTATATTTTCTATATCTATATCATCTGTGTCTATATTGAAGATTTTTTTTGAAAGTAAAGCAACCAAACACACCCTAGTTTAGAGTCAGGAGGAACAATACCACAGTCTTCTACCTCCACATCTCACCCATGGGAGGTCCTCGTGGGCAACAGCGTGCACAGTGTGCACATGGTCTGTGTTAACAGCGCCTCCTTCTGGAATCTCTTCTGGGGGCCTCCTGAGACTCTTAAATCTCTTCTCAGAGATACGCCATGGTACTTTGTTTGCTTTGTTTCTTTTTTAATTTATACATTTGCTTATAAGCAGATAACATGCTGCAAACATTCTTTTCTATTGTTGAAAAGTTCCAGATTTTCAAGGTTTGACAGGATATTGTTGGTATCCGCAAATTCTTCTCAACTTCTTTAGTGTGAAGTTTGGGGTGGGGACTTGTTTCTTTTGCAGTTTTTCCTCCTTTCTCTACACCTATGCATTTACTACAGTACAAGAAATTGCCATCTCTGTTATAACTTTATGGGCCACTCTCATACACATAGTCCATCATTAATTGAGAAGTTGTAATATAGCAAATTGTAAATAATTACCAACTGACTGTGTGAATGAAATGTGCATTCATAAAGTCTAGCTCTTTAAAATTATTCAGTTGCTTAGTGAATCATTATTTACAATGCAATATAAAAACTAAGAATTAGTTCCTAAGATTTCATTGAAGTAGTTCATCTTACCTATAGGCAATATTTTATGATAGTAATAAACAATAAAAATTCTATTGCAAAGTAAACTGGATATGTTTGGGTTCTGTTTGAGAACTTCATCTTAGCTATTTACTCTGAAAAACTAGCTAGTGGAAAACACATCTCTGATAGATTTTTCTTCTGCAAGTTATTTGTGTTTTATGTGTGATTAGGAGTAATCATGTTAAAGTTTGCTTATAATATTCAATACATCAGTGCCCCACTTCCAAATTTTGATCTTATTCTATCTCTTAGACAATATGTATTTACTGCCTTACCTTACCCATTCCCACCATTTACTGGAGCTAGATTGTACCAGTACAGCAGTATTTGATCTCAGTCCCAAAATAAGTCCATGACAGCCTCCTTCCCCTCACGTTTACCAGAAGACTTAGTTTCTAATTCTCCATGTCTTTACTTCAGGCCTAGTGCACCCTCTTGTGATAGTCCTCAACTTTTCTTTGGATTTTCCATCCCTTAACTCTTAGAACATTAATCAGCCAATTAACACAATTGTCTGTCTAAATCTCCTAGCATATGATGGTGGCTTATCCATTTCTTGGGAGTTGTACATATGGTGATCTATGAAATGAATATATATATATATATATATATATATATATATATATATATATATATATATATATATATATATATATATATGCTATATTCCTGTGCCTTCTCTCTACTCTGTAAATTCTCCCCATCTTGTCTCTTCTGTGAAGTACAAAAAAGAAATGAGAATAAACTTTTTCCTTTATTCTGCTTAAACTGACTAAGGTATTCACACTTAACAGAGGTGCTTTACAGGGACCTCTAGGGCGAGGCTGGAGGCTAGATGGATCTGTATTATTCCAAAAATTCCTTAAAGAGGGATTCATATGACTTAAATTGCTACTACTTTGTCAAAAATATGTGGGTGGTCTTGTTAACATAGCTTTGAGATTTTAAAGCCATGAATGTATTTATCATAGTTTATACAATGTTCCTGTATTTCTTAAATTTACTAGACAGTAAAAAGTTTTTGGTAACATTTAAAGAATCATTTAATAAATAAGCTTAAAAAGGGTTCCACTAGTTGAAGAGATTAGAAATGAGGGATTTAGACTATTCTTAGAATTCACATGGGGAAAGATCGCTTTCTCAACTGCACAGTGAAGGGTAGGGGATTCTTAGCTTGGTTCTAATTTAAGTTGCAAAACTAAAAATGGATGCATGCACCTTAGTAAGTCTCTGTCCATAATGTTAACCTCTAAATGCTATTGTTTTAGTTGTATAAATAATTTAACAAGCCAATGTTCTGACTTCACTTATTTTTCCAGATTGTATATAGCATATTAAATGGCTTTCAATGCTATGATTGTTCTTTCAGTCAAAAAATAAACTGGGCATTGGAAACTCAGTTACATAGCAAAGCCGAGAGGAAAAAGTAATAGCATGTTGATACAAAAACAAAGCACAATGTAAACTGTGTATAAAGTAAATAAAATAACCTAACATTAGGTTTGCCAGTAGCCCTTCAGTATTTTCATATGAATATTGAAGAAAACATTTATTTTTCATACAATAGTAATAAAAATAACAACAATAATAATAGCTACTAGAAGTATTTATTATATTTGAGTCACCCTTAAAATAGTCCACAAACCAGTATCATTTTTATTTTGTGGAATCTATGTGCTTACCTTGACTATAAAGATAAGCAAAGAAAAGAGTACTTCAAGTTTTGCACAAAACATTTAAGGTACAGACAGTTTAAAAATATCAGACATTTTGGAAACTTCTGTAGATTAATCTCAAATTTAATTGTACTTAATAGGTTATCTTTACAATGAATAATTTATGAGAGTTTTCAATCATTTTTTCAACTTAAATGTTTCCAATCATAGGATAAAATAAGCTTTAGTAGAAATCAACTGACAATGATTAAATATGATAGGATTATCAAAATCTGTGGTCTTTGCCAAGAACCAAACATCATAATAAAAAGCATTTTTTCATCTGTTTGCCTGCCAGCTTGTAATTTTTAAGCTCAGACTAGCCATTTAAAAAGGCCTTTTTATAAAATAATGTAAAAGTACAAAAATAGAGTTAAGATGCTTTTTTTGGCTTTGCTTAAATACTAACATTATCTTTCTGACTTGTGTATATTGGTTTTTATAAATGGCATGATTTCAGTTTTTCAGGAATTAAATTAGAGTGGCCCCCTACTTCATTTCACACCAATTTAAGCCTTTAAGAAGAGTGTTTTCATCAATAAGTGATTTCCAATACCTGGTTGTCATGTGTCTAGCACTTCTGTGGTCTGTGAGAGGACAGAGAAAAGATATCAAAATAGCTTCTGCCTTTAAAGAAAAGACTCACTGGTAGAAATCATCTTGATAGATAAATAGATGATAGATAGATAGATGATAGATAGATAGATAGATAGATAGATAGATAGATAGATAGATAGAGAATATGCCCTTCAGATCTGTGGGTTCCACACCTGCTATTGTGTGTTCAACTAACTGCAGATCAAAGGTATGTTTTTAAAAATCATGCCTATTGGGCTGGGAATGTAGTTCAGTGGCACTGCACCTGCCTGGCAAGCACAAGGTCCTGAATTTGATCCTTGGTACCAAAAAAACAACAAAATAAAACAAAACAAAACCTCCTCAAACAAACAAAACTCCCCCCTGTAATGAACATGCCTTTTACCTATAATTAGCATAAAAATAAAGCATAACTATTTGCATAGCATTTACATTGAAGTATATACTATAAGCAACGTAGAGATGATTTAAAGTATAGAGGAATCTATGCCAAGGCTCTATGCAAATACTATGCCATTTTATATAAGGGATTTTGAGCATCTATAGAAAGGTCCCCATGGACTGAATAGTAATTGCTCTTTATTCAGTGTAGTGGCTAGAATTCATTTTCTGACACAATGCATTCAAACTGAATTGCTTCTAAAAACCCAGAGTTCTAGACTGTGTCTGTAAAGCATCTTGTGAAATTTGGCAAGGTTTGCCACTTCTCAGTCTTTGTTAACATGGAAGATGTTTAGATTTATACCTCATTTATTTTTTAAAATGCACTTGATAGCAAATTTTTGTGAGCTCTTTATCAGTTAACTGGTAATTCAACTCTTAAAATTGTTTTTTTAATTGCTCTAAGTAATTCCAAATCTCCTGACTCTCACTTCTATTGTCAGATGCTAAGAAAAATAGTGTCAATAAGAGAGGCACACTGTTTTGTTAGGGATTACTGAAGAATGATTCAGAATAGATATTGGGAAATTAGATTTATGATGCTGTTAAATTTGCTATTTTAGGAAGAAGATTAGATTGCAAACCACAGAATCTAGTAATTTACAGGTAAAAAAGAATGCTTGCTCATATCTGCAGATAATTTCCTCCATCCTGTCATATTAAGTGACTTTGTCATAACTTAAAAATATATAGGTATATAGTATGTCTTTCTGGGTGGTGTCTGTTAGTAACAAGTACAGCTAAGAGTGTGTGAGTCTTGTGATAGGATGTGAATAACAAAATCTAGATTGAGAATTAAGAGCTCATAATTTTGAAGGTTGTACACTTCAGTCTTATGTTATGGAATCTCAGAGAAAGATTTAAACTTGCCAAATTTCAGCATACTATTTTGTGAACGAGCACATTTTCTAACTTTTCTAGAGATGGTGAAATGTAGCCAAAAAATCCTGAGAGCTCTTTGCACACACTATATGGGCAAAATAGCTTTTTGTGGTATTTGTAGAAAGCGAATAAATTTAAGGAGAAAAATAAAACCCCAGAAACATTGGTGGATAAGTCATTCAAGAGAAGGGAGGGACCTACTTCTTGCTTCTGTAACGTGTTGAATGGTGGGTGGCACTTGCTTCTAGTTAGCTGGCGTCTCCGTGTGCTTACTTCAGACACTTCTACAGGAACAATTGAAAGGCATATATGTCAACTGTTCCCTCAGGGAGCCAAGTCTTTCTTGGAGGAAAACAGAAAAGTAAAGCAGAAGAAAGAAGAGTATTCGACACTCAGTAAGCTGAAAAGATGGGGTGAGAGAACCTGAAATGTTACAAACTGAAGTCCTATCTGGTGTTAGTTTGGAATTTTCACTCCTAGATGACCAGACTCCAGCACCTCCATTTTAATGGTTGTTGGTAGGGAAGAGGACTTTGGCCCATTGCATAGTAAAGAAAACTTAGGAAATTGCAACAGTTTACCTGTTTTGCAATTCTATTGTGTATTCACAGTACAATCCTAAATGCAATGCATCTTTTAAAAATAATTTTATAAATTTGAAGTTTAAGCTCCTTGCTATTCTCTATAAATCAGTCTTTTAACATTTTCCTACTGCTTTTCTCTAAGCTTCTTTTTCTCTGCAGTTGAAAATGTACAATTTAGGGGCATGTATGGAGAAGGGGCAGAGATTAGAGTACAAGATGTTCAGAAAAAAACCCAGGGTGAGTAAATAAAATTTCAGTCATGTGAAGACACACACACTGATAGTGTCTGGAGTTTGGGAACACTTTGGAAAATAGTCCTTAACAAGAATTCCCTTTCTTTTTCAAGTGAGACAGGTGTTAAGAGTAAATACTTGACATTTCTTCAGTTTATTTTATTTATTTATTTGTTTGTTTGTTTGTTTGTTTATTTTTTGAGACGGGGTCTCGCTTTGTAGTTTAGGCTGGCCCTGATCTCACTATGTAGCCCAGGCAAGCCTGGAACTAAGCAATCCCCCTGCCTCTGCCTCCTGAGTGCTGGGATTACAGGCGTGAGCCACCTCGCCTGGCATTTCTTCAGTTTATTATCCAGTACCATAGACGGCAGTAGTCATGGAGAAGATCCATCAATATATAAATATAGCTTATATTACATTACCCTGGATTATAATTTTTACATTAAAGCCAATGTTTACTTAGCTACTGTGTTCTAAGGATATTTTATAGAGCTAAGTACAATGGAATAAACAAAATATATTTTCCACACTTTTTCATCCTGAACAGTTCCTCAATACAATTGAAACTACAGTACATACTAAAATGATTAAGGTTTGAAGAGTTGATGTAAGGCAGTGAATGTCAAATGGGTGCTGGTGTGGCAAGTGTGAAATGATCCTGAAGGAGGGAGTGGTGAACAGGGGCAAGCGTGACCCAGAAGCTAGGGGCATGATGAGCGGTTCTAGTTGGAGCCGGAAAGGTTCACTGGCTGTGGAAGGTGTATAGCAGACAATGACAAGTAGAACATAGTCTGTTGGACTAAAAGATAGTGTTGAGTCAACAGTCAGTGAACCAGCCAGATGGAATTCAGGGTTGGTATTGGGGACAGTAGCAAAGGTGGGTTATAGCTAGATTAGGTAACATCTATATTATTATTAGGTTTTTTTACTGATGAGATAAAACTAGAGTTTGATGGGCCGGAGGGTTAGCTCAGTGGTTCCGGT
>PVIC010028144.1:0-23425 GCA_004025085.1 Thryonomys swinderianus
AGAGAAATTCAGGGTCAAGGCCGCATTCGTTTGTGTCGAGGCGTCGGGTCCGGGGATGCAGCCGGCATCTCCGTGTTCGCACAGGCCTCTCCGTTGTGTCCACAGAGACACTGAGCGCGCGCCACAGTCTCTTCTGTGCCCAGCACAGCGCCGCTCTCCTAGCTCAGCCCCACCCTGGGGCCTCATTTATCTTAATTGCCTCCTTGAGAGCTTATGACCTAATGTTGTCATGCTGAGGTTAAGGCCTCAAGATGTGGATTTGGGGGACATAATTCAGTCCATACGGCTGGCTAAGACACTCCCCTCTGTCTCCTGTCTGTCTCCAAGCTGGCTCCGCATTCCCTATTGCCTCAGATTGCTTTCCGGAGGAAATAGCAAGATGGTAGGGAATCTTTTTTTCTTTTTCAAAATAAAATGTCATTTAAAAAATAACCTTCAATGTACAGAAAAGTTGCAAAGATGGTGCAGAGTTCCCACAGCCCTTACCTCGTTGCTGTAACGTTTTCAGCCCACAGTGCTGTGGTACATTTGTAAGAATACAGCTTCTCTACATTATTAGGAAAGAGCTTGAGGTTTTGCTTGGGTTTCACTAATTTTTTCTAATGTCCTTTTACTGGTCCCCAGACTCAGACCTGGATCCCGCTGTGCACTTGGCTGTCATGTCTGTCTGGACTTCTCTGGTCTGTGACCGTTTCTGTTTTTCCTTATTGTTTTGACGAGTATTTGAAGAGGGCTCGTCAGGCATTTTGTAGAAGGCTCGTCAGTTTGCACCTCCCTCCCCCGCTCCTCTTCCTCCTCTAGCCCCCTCTCTTCCTCGTCCCTCTCCACCCACTGTGGTTACATTGGAGTCTTGGATTTGGAGGAGGAGAAGCCCGGAAGAGAAGCGCTGTGTCAGGTCACGTGGCACCCACGTGACTTAGTCCTGCGCGAGCGCAGAGCCAGAGCTGGCCCCTGTGGTGCCTTCGCTCTCGTGTCCGCAGCGGCCTCTGTCTCTTGCCTCCCTGACAGACGGAGTCGGTTCTTCCACCCCTGGTGTCAGAACGGGGGTGGGGGAGGGTCCGCCCACCTGGCTCAGAAGGATGATGTAGAAGCGGGTGGCTTCTGAAGGACAGTGAAGCTACGGCTCCAGCAGGAACAACGGACGACGGACAAGACCGAGCAAGAGGTGACGGTGTGAACGCAGCGGGAAGCTGAGGGCTCCTGGGACCCGCAAGCTGCAGATGTGAAGCCCGAGCACCCCCAGCAGCAGCCTCAGAGCCAGCGATGGGTGTGCTGAGGACAGAGCGTGGATTGCCTACCTTCTTCGCTCCGGGGCAGCAGAACAGGAAGGGGTGAAGGGGTCACTTCTCTCAGTTCTCACTTCTCTCAGTTCTCTCAGTTCACTTCTCTCAGTTCTCGAGCAGGGTGGAGTCCGGCTGTCTGGTGTGGGCAGGTCCGGGCACACTGTGTTCTAGCTGCCTTCTGACCCTCAGTTCCTGATCCAAACAGATACTTCCTTGGAGCGCCTCTCAAATAACTTGCATTTGGATCTTTGTCTCAAGGGTTTTTTTTTGAGACCCAGACTCAGATATAGGGACTATCTCTTTCCATTTTAAGTGACAGAAACCCCACTTTAAATTGGTTCAAGCAGAAAGAACCTTCTTCGTATAACTGAATAGTCTAGGCTAATAGCTCTAGCTTCAGGCACTCCTGAATCTATTCTTTTAAATTACATTACTAGCCCTCAATCACTATCTTCTATCTCTCCACTCAATTTTCCTGTGTTGACTTCTTTCTCAAGAGGTTTCTCTCTCCAAAAAATTCTGATTCCCGGGCTTAAGTCCAGTCATAAAGAACTCCCTTTACAGACAGCTTCAAACTCTGTGATTAGATCTGATTAGCTGAGACAGAATCATGTGCCCATCATTAAGTTCAAGCTTCACCTATTGGCCTCAACTAGGTCATGTGCCCATCTTTGAACCAATCACTGTGTCCAGCACGCAGCACACGCTAAGTGACCAGACATGGGCTAGAGGCCATTCTGTTGTCCAGTCTATTGTAACCAGTCAGGAAAAATAAAACTGGATAGCGGTGGATCTTTTATTAGAATGATAGTGTCATCCACACAGATGTGTACGCAGACCTTCTGACTTTTTTCTTTCCTCCAGGGAAAGTGCTATTTTTGAGAATAATCTGTTAATTCTGCTAAATTTCAATAAAAATGTATCACGAAGGACTCACTATTAATGGATGTGTTGGGACACAGAAAAGTAGTGATGTCTCTATAATCACATAGTGATTGTTTTACAGTGCATAAACCAACCCATGTAAATTTCTGTTCTGTTTTTGTGACAGGATTATAGGAAATGACAAAGAAACACTATCAATGACTCAAAGGACAGAAATAAAAGCTAAGAGGACAATATTTACATAAGCTTAAGGGAGCTGGCAATACTAGCTTGAGTGGAGAGCTTTTAGGAAGTTAATTTAGTGGTTCTGTTGGATTTTCATATGAAAGAAACTTAGAAATGGTCACATTTCATTTCTTCCCTTAAAACAATAGTACTGCTTCCCATGAGTTTTTATTCATACCATGCAGCAAACTGAAATATACAAATTTAATATAGGGGTGAGCAAAGGGTTTGGTAAAGAGACCTCAGAGGCCAAGGGGCAAAGTAAAGATTATTAGGTGAGCACTTATGTGACAAAAAGAAAACATTTTCATGAATGTTCATCGATGAAATTAAAGATACAGTATTTCAAATTAAGAACTTACATTCTTATAATATGGATCTACTAATGAGGAAAGTAGAAATCTTATTTTAAGGAGGAAAAACATTTTACCTAATTGGGGTTCAAAGTTCATGTTCTCTATCATCAAATTGATTATAAATTGTCTATAAAAATCATTTTTGGCTCATGGCTGATATAAAACATGATGAACTTGGTGTTGTCCCCCCCCACCCCGAGTGCGGAGTTGACTGAGCCCTGGCTTAAATAAAAAAGAATTTACTGATTCACATAGTTTTGTTTAAAAAAAGGAAACTGTCGGACAATATTCTAGGTAAGATAATTCAGACTCTGGGGCCTTCCCTGTGTCTCTTGTTCTCTATATTTCCTGGCCACCATGAGGTGAACAGCTCACCTCCTGTGTGTGCTGCACCATGACATTTCTGCATTGACACATGTCTAAAAGTCAGTGGAAGTGGATGACCATGGGTTGAAATATCTGAAGCTGTGAACAAAAAAATACATCCTCTCTGTTTTGAGTTGATGTATGTCAGACACTTCGTCAAAGTGGCAAAAGTTTGACCAACCTGAGAAGTCGGTGCTGAGAAGCGGGATCGTTGCTATATACTACACCTGACCGTGTGATTCAGAAGCTGTGAGAAGAAAGCCAAAGTTCCGATGGATACTCAGGAAGTTGGGGATGTCAGGCACGTAGAATATCTGCCAAGAAAATCTAGAAGCGATGAGTAGAGCCAGCCCAAGAGAATGGACATATAAAATACAGCTAGCAAAGCTATAATGACAGGGCTTTCCCGTGGAGCTTACATCTTGCTGCCATGTGCCTTGGGTGTCAGACACTGAGCTATAGGAATTAACATTTGTTCTGGTAGATTTGAGTCTTGCTTTGTTTCTTTGTATCACAGTGTTTCTCCTTACGCCATTGTGTCTTGGGTGGTGTGTAGCTTCCTTTTGACTCTTACATGGGTTTACAATCCTACAGTTTGCCTTGAGTCTCAAAGGGGAGGTTGGATTTGGACTTTTGAGTAATGCTGGAATTATTAAGACTTCAGCAACTCTTGGAGATAGGCTAAATGGATTTCGCATAACAAAATGGACAAGGGACGTTGAGGGCCAGGGGTGGAATTTTATAGTTTGCATATGAATCACTCTGTAGAAACTGACTTATTGTGAGGGCTTGATCTCCAGGGCAGTGATGCTCAGAGGTAGAGTCTGAAGAGGTTATTGGATCATGAGCATACTACTCCACGGATGAATTCACAGATGAATGAGCTATTAGGAGGAGGGCCAACTCCTGGTTGCAGGAGTCAGGTCACTAGGACACGCCTTTGAAGGCTATATCCTGCCCTTTGCTTCTTCCTCTTTTGCTTACTCTCTGATTGCTGGTGAACAGCTTTCTTCTGCTCTGCCCTCTGCCATAGTGTTTCTGCCTGGACAGGGGACTAAAGCAGTGGAGCTAGACAAACCTCTAGTGAAAACTCTGAAATTGGAAGCCAAAATAATCCTTTCTCCCTTTACATTGTTGTTCTCAGGTATTCCATCACAGAAGGAAAGCTGGCTGGCACAATAATCTTGTCACTTGCACTAACTTTTCCATAGCTGATCCTCAACAAACTTTCTCCTAGTAGTACCCTATCAGACCAGTATCTTCCAGCTCTTAGTCCCTGAGAAGATGTACAGTATTTGATGCCTTCATGTTGAGCCATAGATCTTTCTAAGCTTTTAGGGGAAAAATATTATATTATCTTATCTATGCTTATCCTAGAATTTTTATGAAAGGAACTTGGAAGAGTTTCATTTTTCCCCTTGCCTACGATGAATTCTTACAGACTTTTTTCTCTGATAAGCAATTTCTAAGAACAAGTATAAACAACAGTCTTATAGCTAGCAAACATACGAATCATTCAGGACAGAGTTTAGCAAACTGTGGCCCTCAGGCAAAGCTGGATCACTCTGTTTTTATAAATAAAGTTTTATTGAAACACAGGCACATGCACTCATTATGTATTGCCCATGTCTGTGCTGGTGCTGTGAGATTACAGCTGAATTATTATAAGAGAGCACAAGTGGTTGGAAAAACTGAAAATACTTATTATATGGCCCTTTACAGAAAAATTTTGCTGACCCCACATGAAAGAGACCTCTAGAGTTTTGCTTACTTCAAATTTAGAAGACAAGTATGGGATTATATGTTTTTCCCATAATACATATACAGTTCAGTTGTCTTTTCCCTCCACTCTTTAAAAAATTACTTATACAGGGCCAGAGATTTAGCTCAGTGGTTCCAGCACCTGCCTCGCAAGCGCAAGGTCCTGAGTTCGATCCTGGTAACCACATACAATGCTGGGCGTGGAGACTCACGCCCACTAGCAATCAATACCACATACCACAGTGCTGGGCATGGTGGCTCACACCTGTCATCCCAGCACTCAGGAGGCAGAGACAGGAGGATTGCTGAGTTGGAGGCTTGCCTGGGCTACATAGTGAGCTCAGGGCCAGCCTGAACTACAAAGCGAGACCCTGTCTCAAAAAAAAAAAAAATTACTTATACAGGTCAGTGGGATCCATTTAGGCAGATTTCTATATGCATATAATATATTTGGTCATTTTCCTCATCTCCTTTGCTCAACTGTCTCCTCAGTTTCACATTTTCACGTTGAAGTATTCAATTCAGGTACTATGTTTTGTTCATATCTATTCCCCTCCTTCCATGTCCTTAAGTTCTCTGTCCCTCACTCTTTTAGCTTTCCTTTTGTCTAATGACACTTTCAACTTTATTGTGAATGTTTTTAGATTCCACCTCTGGGAGAGAACATGTCATATTTGTTTTTATGAGTCTGGTTTACCTACCACAATAGGATGCTCCCCAGATCCATCCATTTTCCAGCAAATGACCGAAATTTGTGTTTCCTTATGACTGAAAATTTATCCACTCTGTGTGTGTGTGTGTGTGTGTGTGTGTGTGTGTGTATATATATATATATATATAGAGAGAGAGAGAGAGAGAGAGAGAGAGAGAGATAGAGAGATGTGTGTGCGAGTGTGTATGTGCATGACATGATCTTTATCCATCTGTTGGTGAGCACCTAGGCTGGTTCCATATCTTGATGATTGTGATTTGTGCTACATAAAATGGATATAAAGTTATCCCTATACTGTGGTGACATTAAATGCTTTGAGTATATATCAGTGAGGGACAGAGCTGGATCAAATTGTAGCACTACTTTTAGTTTTCTGAAGCACCTCAGTACTGATTTCCAAGTGGGTGATTTACATAATAATTACATAGTGATTTGCATTCTCATTAGCAGTGCAGAAGTATCCTTTTTTCCCCATGTCTTTGACAGGATTTTTTTAGTTTTTTTGTATTTTTATTTGTTTGTTTGTTTTTTTCTATTCTTGATGAGAATGAGACAGTCATTCTAATTAGGGTGAGATGAACTCTTAGTGTACTTCTGATTTGCATTTTCCTAATGGCTAAAGATGTGGAGCCCGTTTTTCATATCCTTGCTGGCTATTTATACTTCTTTTGAGAAGTGTCTTTTCAATTCACTTGCCATTTATTGATAGGGTTATTTGATTTTTTTTTGGTGTTAAGTGTTTGAATTCTTTATATATTCTAAGTATTATTCTTCTGTTTGAAGAGTAGCTGGTAGATTTTCTCCCATTCTGTCTCTTCCTCCCATTAATAGTTTCCCTTGCTGTCCAGAAACTTAAATTTGATGTCACTCCATTTATTGATTCTAGCTACTATGTCTCGTGGTATTGGGGTCCTATTGAGAGTCTTTGGTTGTGCTGAAAGCTTCCAGTGTCTCCTCTATGTTTTCTTTTAGTAGAGTCAAAGTATCAGATCATATACCTAGTTTTTGATGTATTTAAAATTGATTTTTGCACAGGATGAGAAATAAGTATCTTGTTTCAATTTTTGATCAGTGGATATGTGATTTTCCCAGCACCACTTGTAAAGAGGCAGCATTTTCTCCAAAATATATTTCTGCACCTTTGTTTAGAATCAGATGGCTGTTCTTACATGTTTTTCCCTGTGTCTTCTCTTTTTATTTTTGTCTACACTTGTGTGTGTGTGTGTGTGTGCATGTGTGCCAGTATCATGCAGGTTTTATTACTGAAGCTTTGTAGTATAATTTGAAATTGAATATTGTGTTACCTTTAGTTTTGGTCATTTTTGCTTTGGGTTGCTTTGACTATTCTGGGCTTTTTGGTGTTTCCATATGAATTTTAGGATTGATTTTTTGTGTGTGTGTGTGAAGAATGTCATTGGTACTTTGTGAAGATTATATTGAATCTGCACAGATTGCTTTTGTAAATATTTTGACAATATTAATTCTGTCAATCCATGAACATGAGAAATTTTTTTCATTTTCTCAAGTGCTCTGAAATTTTCATTGTAGAGATCTTTTACCTCTTTAGTTACATCAAACCTTAGGTCTATTTTTTTATTTGAGGTTATTAAGAGTGCAATGATTTTCCTGCTTTCTTTCTTGTCCATTATTTGTGTATAGTATAGCTTTGATTTTTGTTGATTTTATATCCTGCTACTTTGCTGAATTCATTTATGAGCTATAAAAGCCTTTGGTCGAATCTGTATGGTATCCTCAGCGTAGACTCTTACCATCCACCAACAAAGATAACTTGACTTCTTTCTTTCTTATTGGTATCTTTTATTTTTTCCTTTTGCCTAATTGCTCTAAAATTTCAAGAACCATATTGAATAAGAGGGATGAGTGTGGATATCCGTGCTTTGTTTCTAATTTGAGATAAAATGGTTTCAGTTTTCCCCCATTTAGAATGATAGTATCATATATGGGCTTTACTGTTTTGAGAAATCATCCTTTAACACCTTGTTTCTTCTTTTATCAAGAAAGTATGTTGAATTCTGTCCAAGGCTTTTTCTGGGTCAACTGAAAAGATCATGTGACTCTTTAACCTGACTTCTAAGTACATGACCCACTACCTTTTGTTGCATATGTTAAGACATTCTTCCATGCCTACAAGGAGACCAGCTTGGTCTTGGGGGTGTGATCATTCTAGTGTGTTGTTGAATTTGGCTTTTGAGTATTTTATTCTGTGTTCATCAAGGATATTGGTTTATAATTTATTTTTGATTGTGTCCTTGTCTGCTTTTGGTATCCGGGATTCAATTCGGGACCTTGCACTTGTGAGACAGGTGCTGAAAGCACTGAGCTAAACCCCTGGCACTGATGTTGGTCTTACGGAACAAATTTGGAAGCATTTCAACTTTTTTTGTTTCATAGAATAGTTTGAGGAGAATTGATTTTAGCACTTCTTCACTTCTTTCAAGAACCTGTTTTGGTCCCTGGGTTTCATTTTTTTGTAAGTCATCTTATTATTGCTTCGATTTCATTTATTGTTATTTATCTGTTTATGGTTTTTATATCCTTTTGGTTGTTTTAATAGGTTGGAATTAGTATAGAAATGTTATCAATTTCCTATTGATTCCCCAACATATTTAAATGTAGGGATTTTCATAATAAACATCTGGATCTCAGTGTCTGTTGTAACATCTCTTTTTTACTTCTAATTGTATTTTGATCTGCTTTCTCTTTGCGTAGTTTGGCTAAGGCTTTATCAATCTTGTTTATCTTTTCAAACAACTAGTTTTCTCTTTCATTGGTCTGGTATATTATTTTATTTTTTTGTTTGTATCTCATTAACTTCAGCTTTTTGATATTTCTTTCTTGCTGTTTTGTTTGTTTTGGTTTGTTCTGGTTTCTAAGATTTTGAGATGCATAATTAGGATATTTATTTGAGATTTTGCTGATTTTTTAATAGAAAGATTCATAACTAAACTTTCCTCTTAAAACTGCCTGTGTGTATCCTGAGATTATGGTATGCTAAGTCCCATTTTTATTTGATTTTAAGAATTTTTCAATTTCTTCCAAGTGAATTATTTAATTTCTATGTGTTTATATACTATATGTGCTGTCTCTTAACTTCAATTTTTAGTTTTATTCCATAAAGTTCTGATAAGATGCAACAAATTGTTCCACTGGTTTATATTTGTTAAGGCTTGCTTTATAGCTTAAAATATGATCTTTATAGATTAAAACATAGTTCGCAGAACATCCTAGAGCTTTCAGTACCTGAAATAGTAGCTGACAAAACTGTGCGTTTGGTGGTTGTTGGATGGGATGTTCTATAAATGTCTGTTAAGTGGATTTGATCTATGCTGTAATTTAACTCTGACATTTCTTTGTTGATTTTTGTTTGGATGATCTATTGGTGATAGTACAGTATCGAAGTTATCCACTATCATTGTGTTGAGACCTATATATCCCATCATGTTGAATAGTATTTATTTTATGTAATAAGGTGGACTGATGCTAGTAAATTTATATTTACATTTGTTATATCTTCTTGGTGGATTTCTCCTTATACCAATAGATGGTAACCTTTTTTTAGCCACTTGACTAATTTTGATCCTGAAGTTTCCTTCATCAGATAAAGTATATATACTTCTGCTTGCTATTGAGTTCTGTCTGCATGTAACGTTGTTTTCTATACTTTGAGTTTTTGGGTGTGCCTTTAATAGTGAGGTATGTTTCTGGTAAGCAACAGAGAGTTGGATCTTGCTTCCTAATCTAATTGCCAGTCTGTCTTTTTTTTTGAGACAAGGTCTCACCCCGTAGTTCAGGCTGGCCCTGAGCTCACTTTGTAGCCCATGGCCAGCCTTGAACTCCGCAATCCTCCTGTCTCTGCCTCCCGAGTGTTGGGATAACAGGTGTGAGCCACCACGCCCAGCTAGTCTGTGTCTTTTAAAGAGTTGTTATCATTTACATTCTAGATTATTACATTCAGGTATGTTTTAGTCCTTCCTGATTTTCTCCCTTCCTCTTTCTCTCCCTGTCTCTGTCCTTTCCCTCTGCAGGACTGAGGATCGAACTCAAGAACTTGTACTTGCACTTGCTATTGAGCTACGTCCTGGCCCTCTCTCCCGTTTTGAGACAGTGTCTTACTAATATTTAGGTTAAGCTTGTCTTGAACTCACTATATCACTCAGCTTAGCCTTGACCTTTTGGCAATTCTCCTGATTCAGCTTGATATGAGTACTGGGATCACAGGGATGTGCTACCACAACTGGCTGATTAATTTTTTATTTTGATTCTTAATAGTGTATCTACTCTTCCTTTTTTATGTGTAGGATTTCCTTAAGTATCGTCTGAAATGCTGACTTAGTGATCATGAATTTCTTTAGTTTATGCTTAAACTTAGAAGGTCTATTTCTCTTTCAATTTAAAGAATATCTTTGGTGGATATAGTAATCTAAGTTAGCAGTTATTTCTTTCAGAATTTGAAATACATCATTTCATGCTCTTAATGTGCTTGCAAATTTCTGCAGAGAAATCTGAGTTATTTTTATGGTTTTGCTTGTGTAAGTGACTTGGCATTTCTCCCTTACACCTTTCCACGGTCTTTCCTGGTTATGTTCTCTTGCCATTTGAACTTTAACATGATTGGGGAGGCTCCTTTTTGATCACCTGTGTTTGTAGTTCTAAATGCCTCCTGTACATGGATACGTATTATCTTCCCCAAAATTTGGGAAATTTTGTTATTATTTTATTATATTTTCCATGTCATTACTCTGTAGCTCAATGACCTCTTGTACACCAAAATTTCTTGTTGGATTATTAACCATGTTCCAGAATTCTTGCATATTTTGTTCATAATTTCTCCTTTTCTTTAAATGTCTGCACATATGAATTCCTCAATCTTGTTTTCAAGCTCTCAAATTCTGTTTTCTGTGTGATCATGTCTATTGGTGAGACTTTGTAATGAGTTTTTAATTTGACTTAATGTGCTTTTTATTTCCAGAATTTCTGTTTGGTTCTGGAACGTCCCTTTGTTGGACTGCTCCTTCATATCCTGCAGTGTCTTCACTAATACATTCAGTTGTGTATTTGTACCCTTTTTGAAAACATTTATAATAATTTTTTTTTTTTTTTTTTGCTTTTGAGACAGGGTCTCGCTTTGTAGTTCAGGCTGGCCCTGAGCTCACTATGGTGCCCAGGCAAGCCGCCGCGAACTCAGCAATCCTCCTGTCTCTGCCTCCTGAGTGCTGGGATGACAGGCGTGAGCCACCATGCCCGGCATTGTGGTATGCGGTGTTGATTGTTGGTGGGCGTGTCTCCACGCCCAGCATTATATGTGGTTACCGGGAATCAAACTCAGGACCTTGCGCTTGCGAGGCAGGCGCTGGAACCACTGAGCTAACCCTCTGGCCCCATTTATAATAATTTTATAAATCAGGCTTTTAAATTGCCTGGAATTTTATCCACTTCAATATCTGCATTCATTTACTGACAAATTATGGATATTTTCATGTTGCCTTGTGTTATGCATGGAGAGTTTTTTCATTTGTTGGGATGGACATTTCTTCCACTTTTATTTGAAGGTCTTTGTGTCCAGCTTTCTATTCAGGTTTTGATCTCCAGCACCACTCAGAAAGAAGAAGAATAAACCACACAAATTATTTAGGTCAACAACACAGTATTTACTTAGAGAAAAAGAAATTAAAAGCAACAACTATGCCACCATTAAAAATAGAAGAGAGCCGGGAGCGGTGGCTCACGCCTGTCATCCCAGCACTCGGGAGGCAGAGGCAGGAGGATTGCTGAGTTCGAGGCTTGCCTGGGCTACCTAGTGAGCTCAGGGCCAGCCTGAACTACAAAGCGAGACCCTGTCTCAAAAAAAAAAAAAAAATAGAAGAGAAATTGTCAATAATAACATAAACTCAAAACAAACCAGTTATAACATACAATGTAGACCCACTCCAGGCAACAAGTGTACCATCATTAACAATATAAAATTAAGTGAGCAATAATAACATAGAGTAATCTTAAAATATTAATATCAATCACAGTGAACATAATAGTAATAACTGTGGGTGCTAGGGAAAGGAAAACAAAGTAGTAAAACTTAGAAAACAAAAATGAGAAAGGTGAGATAAAATCCAAATAGTTCTTCAAAAGTTAATAAAATTAGAAAAAGTAACAAAAAGAACAGCAACAACAACAAAAAAAAAGTAAGAAAAAAAATACGCAAAAGAAAAACAGCAGAAAACAAAGACACCCAAAACGTCCTCCACCTAGTGGGTTTGTGTAGGTAGTTCTTTCCAGGAGCTGTCCTGTTGGAATCCACTCGATGTGGAGGCAGGAGAGAGAGTTAAAATGGGGCCTGTCCTGTCGTGTCGCCACACCCCTTCTTTGTGGTGCGAATACTGAGTCCTGCCTTCCCTTTCTTGCCAGGCAGGATGAAGCAGAGGTGTGTTTTCAGCCTCAGAGCTGTGTTCATACCAGAGGCTTTCAGTGTGTGTTTGCGTCATTATGTGCACCAAAGGCTTCTGCTTCCCCTAAAGAGTTTCACAGCCTACGGGCTGATGAGGTGTCCTGCTTGCTCCAGGTACCCCTCAGCCTGTACACCCAGAGACATGGTGAGCATCCGGGCAGAGGTGTATCCTTGATCATACCAGTGGGTGGGCAAAGCAAATGCACCCCTGAGTTCTTTGCTGGAAGTAGGTGACAGAGGGTCCAAGCAGTCCACTAGACTCAACCCCCACATTCAGATCGAAACCCCCAGAAAACCACATGCGACCATCCTGCCTTCACCCTGGGAGGGACCACCCTGTTCTCTGCATCCTGAGCTTGGAGCTGTTTGATTTCTCAAGAGACCTGTCACTGGCCCTCCACTTCTCCATGACTGTTTCCTGAGGTCATCTCCTGTGGTCACTGTGGTGGGGGAACCCTAGAGACTCTGAAGTGTGGGTGCTCTGTGATCTTTGGTTTCTAGAGTATCTCAGTCTTAGATAATCCTTCTCAAAATGCCTCCTAGTGATATCGCTCTTAAATGTGACAGCTGCTGCAGTGGATTTCTTCTCCAAAGCTAGCCTGCTGTGCAGAAGGAGTCACTCCCAGAGTATACCCCACACTGATTTTCAGTTTACACTAACTGAGGGCTTTTCTTGGGGTTAGCATTGCCTCTCTTGCTCATCACTGGGGCTGCCTGGCCTCTCTGGACTTACCTTGAGCTTGCGGAGTCCCCCACGCCCAGAGCCAGGGCTAGAGCTTCAAATTGCTTTTTTTCTCTACATTGTCTACGCTTTCTCTATGACTTTGGCTTTCTCATTGGCTATTTCTTGATTCATGGAGCTCTTTTCTTCTTTCTCTTTGCTAATAGTTGCTTCCAATCCCAGGTTCAGAGGTGTGTTTTCTTCTGGCTTCTGCTTCATCTTCCCAGGCTTTCTTATTTCATCAGGGTGTGGATCTCTTCCAGCATCCTAGCCATGTGTGGCTTCTCTTCTCAGGCTTTTGCCAAATGGTGACTCCAGCTCTAAACACTATGGCTACTATCTAGGGAGGCAGAAAGAGAAAGAACATTTTGTAAAGTTATGTCAGATGATTTGTTCTCTTTTTAATTTTTTTTTTCGACCCAGGTTCCCATTGTGCAGTTCAGGCTGGCCTTGAACTCACTATGTAGCCCAAGGTGGCCTTGATCTTGCAGCAAACCTCCTGTCTCAACCTCCTGAGTGCTGAGATTACAGGCCTGAGCCACCATGCTGACTTGTTCGCTATTTGTAGAGAAAAATTTTATAGGGTTTCTAAGAATTCCTCAACCAGCAGATTTGAAATGCTTTTCACTGGGCAGAAATGTCAAATGATCATGTTTAGCTACAGCGGAGCCTGGAATGGATCTTTCTGGCCTCTCACATTACTCTTTCATGTTAGAAAAGTTGAGAAAAATGGATAATGAGCAGGCAACTCTGTAATCACACACACCAGGATTCATAAATGTGAGGATCTACAGGAACTGCAAATGAGTCACAAACCCATATCTGTAGATATTGAAGAGGATGGAAATGGGTGTCCCTACCACTGGTAGGAATTAACAGGAAGTTGAATGTGCATTCTCCACCCACAGTGGCTAGCTTTAGAATTTCTTGTAACGACCATTTCTAGATGTTGTGATTTAATATCCTCTTTGAATATGGCTTCTATGTGAGTCAGTCATTTGGAAAAGCTGTTTCAAGAAGTCAGTCATTTATCCTGTGCGTATTCACTTACTGCCATTTTCCGTTCTGGCGTCTCAGACTGTGGTCTCTGGACTCACTTCACGTTAGTAAATTCAGAACCCCAAATCCACGTGTAGACCAAAAGCGGTTCCATGCTACATAGGTAATATGTTTGCACATTGTATGTGATTGATTTAAGATGAAGTGGAGGTGCTCGTGTGTCATAAATACAAATTCATTTAACAAGTGCCCTGGGTTTCAGGATAGTTTTTGTTATAGAGTTTCTCATTCAACAGCTAATTAAAGCAAAACCACTGTTATGTGAAAGAGGTTCTCATATAATAGGTTGAGAAATATTTTGCTAGGTACTAGGGACCATGGAAATGACAAGATGAATATATCAGATCCTTGGTTCTTGGGATGCTCATAGCACTAGTGATACAAAATAGGTGGGAATCTTCTGCTTACAAGTGACAAAAATCCTTTTCAAACTGACTTAAAGGAGAAGAAACAATGCTGCCTTCTTTGATTCTGTTATGTGGCCAAAAAGTTCACAAATCAGAACATATTTAGCTCATGCAGGTATGCCTGGGTAAGAGTCTAAATAAAATCTTCAGTATTCAGTCTCTCCACATCTTTTGTTCCCAACACAACAAACACTGTCCAGGATTCCAGTACTGAAAGTCTTAACACCTGGAAATTCTGATGGAAAATACACTGACCTGTTCCACAGTTCCTTTGAATTCACTCTCAGGTCTCATTGGCTCAGCCTTCCATGAGAATCACTAGCTGCTACAGGAGGGCTGTGAGATCCCGGCGGGTCACGCGCCTCTCTCTAATTGGGAAGAGGTCAGCACCCACTAACCCACTGGACTGACGGACCCTGTGGGGTCTTTAAGGAACAAGAATAAGGAGGAGTGAGTGCTAGAAAGGCAGAGGCAATGGATGGTCACTAGAAACAAAAATTTACAAAACGACCCCTTTGAGAAGGAAAATAATGAATGACAAGAGACATGAGGACTTTGTTTACTTAGTGTGTTCTTGATAAACATTTATTGAAAAATTTTAAGAGACTGTTGATTACCAGTATCTCCTCCCAATTTCCATGGACTGAATGGCTTCCCCATGGACTTTGGGTCGCCTTGTAAGTGGGTGTATGATTGAAGAAAGGCTGCTCTATCTCCAAACAAATGGGTGGGTCTGGCTTGTAAAGTCATTCCCTATTCCTTCTGCTATTGATTTGTTTGAGGAACAAATGCAAGAAACATTTCAGGCAATGAAATATAATGTGAAATCCCTAGGAAGCTTCCGGGAAAGCTTTTCCTGTTCACAAGAAAATGCAATTAGGAGCTCTCACAGGGAGATCCAACTCACAGATTGAGCCTACAGGAGAGAAATGTTGAAATAATATGGTTTCTTGGATGATGTTTTTGAGAAAATTAATAACTTGAGCAGTGACCCCACCTTCTAGTTTCTGGTTGTATGAGAAAAATTACTTTCCTTACTTCAAATTGGCGTTTTATGTTTCTTAAGGCAAATGTGCCTGAGCCAATAGGCAGGCACTGAAGATTAGAAGTAAATAGTACATGCAGGCTGAATATATCTTATCTGAACGGATTAGAACCAGAACTGTTTTGGATTTTGGATTTTTAGGGTTTTGAAATATTTGCATATACACGATGGGGTATCTCGGGGATAGGATGCAGATCTTAATACAAATCTCACTTAGGTTTCATGTATACCTTATGCATACAGCCTGGAAGTAATTTTAGGCGCTATTTTTCATAATTTTATGCATAAAATGAGGTTTCACAGCATGAAAATTTCCATTCATGGTGTTCTCTTGGTGCTTAAAATGCTTTGGATTTTGGATCATTTCACATTTTGGATTTTTGGATTACAGATGCCTAACCCTCTGCTCATATGGCGCTTTGCGTCCGCTGGAGTAGAGTTTGTTACTTCTTTTGACTTTCTCCAACTTCGTCCTTTCCATGACGTGAACCACAGGGTCTAAGGGGACTGAATCGAGGCGCACACGGGGCGAGCAGGACACGCTGATTGAGTGTGGAGACCTGGCCCAGAGCTCATGTCTTTCTCTCTCAGAAGCAGCGTTTCCAGCGGGTGGCCTCCATCCACGGGTCAGAAACACCACCTTCACAGACAAAGGAAAACACATGCTTCTCGATTTCCACTTTAAAAACCCCAATTAAGGGCACAATGAGGATCTGTGGAACCCCACCAGCAGGAACAAAAATAAGGCACTTAGCTCATGCAATCTTGTCTTTTTATTTGCAATATCACTTACAATGTATGCTTTTTACACAATCAAATCCTTTCTCACCAATGATATGATTGTCCTCGAAAAGGCTTTGAAGTATCCTGCCGTTAACACTTCTGTACACAAACATTAGCAGAAGCCCCGCTAGGCAGGAGGACAAAAATAATTGTTCAGCCTTCATTTTAATTTAACCTTTCACAAAATCCTCCTTTAAAAAAGTTCCCCTTGACTTACTGGCATCATATTGAGATAATTTATGAGGGAGTCCATTCTTGGGAAGACAGAAAATCTCCATGAATCTTTTTCCCCATGAGAGACTGTTCTGGACCCTTCACCCCTTTTAATTTAGGTGTCTCTCTCTCTTTCTTTACCATTTGCATGGGTCTCTTTGTCACCGTAACGCTCTTGTCTAATGGTTTCTGTACAATTAAGGCGTTATGGAGGTGAACGTTAATATGTCTCTGGAAATTTATGGAGGACATATATCTTGATGTTCACGGTGTACCAGAAATTGGCCAGAAATGCAGGTGCTCTGCCTTCTAGCTGATGTGGGAAACAGTTCATTATCTGTGCTTTGGGCAGTAGACTGAGTCGAGACCTTGGTCGGGAATGTGTGAAAAGGAAAAGAACGGCCAGCCTTGTGTAAATCTGGAGGGAAAATAGATGTAAGCTAAGTATTAGCTTCGGGAGAAGAGTGGAAATTTGGAGTTGATATTCAGATGGTCCTGTTTTCAGATTCTCATCCCATGTGTCCTAGTGACTGGACGTTAGACCAAAGCCTCCTGAGTCCGAGTCTTCACTTGTGTAATGGAGGTACAGCTAGGACTTGACCCTCACTCCTGACAGTGGCTGACCAGGTAGTCTGAGCTGGTCCTTGTCTTGATCTCAGCCCTGTGATGAATCTGGGCTCCGTCACGTTGGCTCCTCTCTGACTGTCCAGGTCACACCTGCTGGTGTTGTTTTGCTTCTTCCATGAAATACTTTTCCCTTTGGTGCTGACAGTGGGTGCTCTCCCTCCCTTCGTGAAGTGGACTGAAGTACTTTCTTTTTTTTTTTTGAGACAGGGCCTCACTTTGTAGTTCACGCTGGTCCTGAGCTCACTGTGTAGTCCAGGCAAGCCTCAAACTCAGCAGTCCTCCTGCCTCTGCCTCCCGAGTGCTGGGATGACAGACGTGAGCCACCACTCCTGGGATTGTGGTGCATGGTACTGATTGCTGGTGGGCGTGAGTCTCCACGCCTGGCATCACTGTATGTGTTTACTGGGGATAGAACTTGGGACCTTGCATCTGCAAGGCAGACACGAGAACCACTGAGCTAAATCTCCAGCCCTGAAGTTACTCAGGTCCTGATCGAAGTATAGGTTTCCCAGAGACAGTCTTGGGGACCCCGTTTGGGGGCCATCACAGGAGTTAGAGGAGTAGGGATCAGACGATGGTAAGGAGGCAATATTTCATCCTGTCAGGTCGGAGTGGTGCTGATGAGCAGTTCATCACTGCAGGGACTTCAGGCTCAGTCCTGACTTGAGAGCCAGGTGGTTGCCAGCGACTCTCGTCCCTTGCAGGTATGAGGGTCCCTCCTGTAGGTACCGATTACTTGGCACACCCGGCTTCTGCTCTCAGGACTCAGCACTAGGTGCTTTGTGGGAGAAGTCCCTGTGAAGGGGAAGGTGGTGTTCAATGTGCGTGAGGGAACTGGTGTGGAAACACCAGTGTGGCCGGGATGCCAGTCATTGGAAAGTTTATCCATCCTGCTTTACAGTGAATTTCTAGAAGCAGAATTCTGTGCCTAAGACACGAGGTTTTGAAAGCATAACGTGTCTCAGGAGTCATCTCTTTGCAATTCTTCATAAACCCAAACAGTGTCAAGTCAAAGTGCCAAAGTGCAGCAAATTAAATCCTGGGGCTTTCAAGTAGGAGCGTGTTGGTGATTGACCTGGACATTTTTGTTTTTCTTTTTAAGGCTGGATAAGAAAGATAATTTTGAATGTGTGAAATGAGTGCATGTGTGGGTGCTCTTGCATGCATGTACGTGTGTGCATGTGTGTGGGTATTTTGGCTTCCACTAAAAGCCCATTGAAAATCTGCTCGAGTGTTCTTTTGTTGGGCTAATAAGTATTCATAACGATAGGCTAAACCCTCAACTTTAGGCCGGTCTCTACCCTCTGCTGCGAGGCCACACGACTAAGCCATCAAAAAAGGAAAATTTCACTTTGACAAATGCAACACCTACATTGGGAATATGCAGATAAGTTTCTCCCTAAAAGGTTAACCAGAGACAATAATTACTTTCTCCTGAGATTACCAAAGTGACATGCTGCTGTCTTGATTTCATTGCTGCTTTCTGATGTGCGTTTCTTGCCACTTATAAATGAAACAAATGAGGTTAGATGGCAAAGATTATGAAAGGAATTAGTAATAATGAGCCTGGTAACAAAAAACATTATTATAGAAAATTGAGTTGACCTTCGTTTCGTAATTATTCACCTTAATTGTTTTTTGTAGTGTAATTTGAATGAAATTAAATAATACTAATATTCCTCCTGCCACCGACTGGGAATTTTATGTAAAGATTAATAACTTTCAAAACTAAAGATTTGGCTGCCGTCCTAGAGGTCACTCTGGCTGCTCTGGGCGGCTTTGTGTCCTCAACATGATCATGACCACCAGTGTCAGGACCGCAATTACTCCTCAAATACCTTTGGTTGTGTGCTCTGTGCAAAGGACGGAGGGTCACGCCCTTCCCGCCTCCATGGCAGTCACTTCTTTTGAACCCTAGACTCCTATCCTTCCTAATTGTCCCTTCTTAGCCAACCAGCCGTGGTCACACTTACACACGGGAGCTCCAGGCACTTTCAGTGAACTGGATAGATATATGTTAAATGTGAAATTTATAAAATACTGGAAATGAGGAAAACTGACAATTCTGCGTAAAAATGATTATTAGCGAGACTCAGTCTATACTCAAGTCAGTCATTCCGTTTAGATGAGGTCTCCAAAGTGAGCGAGGCCAGGAAAGTATAGAGGGAGGCGGGAGAGTAATGTCAGAGTTACTGTAAACATTGAACTTATGGGACATGTAGCTGTGTCTGGATACACTATTGGTTGTCATGACTCGGGGTGCATGTGGCTACTGCCGTGCAGTTGCTAATGACCAGGGATGCTTTGAAACACCCTACAGTGCACAGAACTTTTCCCATGCAAAGGATTATCCAGCCCAAGATGTCAAGAGGCCTGAGGATTTTAGGTCCTGCCTAAGACAACCAGAGAAGCAAAACTATGTGGTGAATTAACCTATTACCCAAACAGCTGAGTAACTCCGTAGACCTTGTTTTTTTCAATTGAATTCTTTATTGGTACATTTTACATAGAGCTCACAATCACTTCAACATTGGGGAATTTGTACCAGCATATGACATCAGTTAATTCTCATTTGCTTTTCTATGGACCTTTTTAGACTGAATTGACTTTGCCAGTTGTCCCCAATTAATAGATGGTCAATTTGGTTGTGAAAAACCTATCCATTTGTTTGTTTTCTAGCATTGGCTTCCTTGTTGAGCTGTAATGGTTTTGTGTGTGTGTGTGTGTGTGTGTGTGTATGCAGTCATAGTACATGACAAAGAAACTTTTTTTTTCTTTATGATTAAATTTCCTACAGCCTTCTATGTCTGGCAAATACTGGCTCTACACAGATCATCTGGCTTAGTATTCACCACAACAATATGAACGTGATTAATCCCAATTCCAGCATCATAACCAGTGGTTTGGAGGTCAGAAACTTGTCACAGATTACATGGATGCCCTAGTGTGTGTGTGTGTGTGTGTTTGTGTGTGGGGAGCAGGGCCCTGTCCAGGTCTTTCTCAGCCCCAGTGGCCTTGCACTTAGCTAGGATCATTGAAAAACCACTCATTCTACAATTCCTTCAAAGATTTTTTTGCTCATTTAAGAGATGCTTGCCCTCTTTTCTTGATTTTTTTTTAACAAATTTAAATAAATGTAACCTCACCCCCAGCAGGAATGGTTTGGAATTTTTGGTTCAGTGTGTTAGCTTCCACTATTTTTTTTCTAATACATTCTGAGGAATCGTTATTTCCAAGCCATAACCCTATGCCTGTCCTTGCCTATATAAAAATGAGCTTGTAATGATCAAGCAGTATACAAGTGGAAATTATTGTGCTAATTGATTAGTTAATCCATGTGAGGGCCACGGAGCATGCTCTAGAACAGTTTCTGAATGGCCAAATTAAGGTGAGATCAGCAAAATCAAGAGTGATGATAAAGAAGACAATTAAAGGAAAATGCTTTTAAGGGGCTCCTGTGATTAAAAGCAATCACGGGAGAGCTAATGGGTTAACTCATTTCTGCCGAGCACACTCACACAGGGTTCAGTTTGATGAAGGACCCCGCAGTAACTTTCAAATGGAGAAATGGGAATTAGCAGCATTCCCTCTCCAATTACTAATTTTACGGAAACACAAACAGCTCAGCCAAGGGACATATTGTCTGTTCCAAAGCTTTCTGTGAACAAATACATTTGATAGTTGAGATGACGCTTCGAGTGAAATAGGCCCTGATTTTCAATGTACCCTCAAATTGTTTTATTTTGCTGTCAATAGATTTAATAATTGATTGTGCAGAGAAAACACAATAGGGTAAGAACAATACCAGGGTTATCTCCAGAGTTCTAGAGGAATGGTTTGTGTCAAATTAAGTGAGGCTTTTAAAAAAAATTGTATACAGTACCGTTCATCAGCTATATTCTCACTGATTTTACCTCTCAGTGTTGCCTCCATTCAGCTGGGATAAAGCTTTGTGGCCAATCTTCCATGAACAAAAGTGTCAGCCTCTCACAGAGAGGAGGCAATTTATGTATTTGTAGGCTGTGCACCCAACTGTGGCTTAGGGAACATGACTGCTGGGGTACAAAGAAAAGGAGATCAGAGTTGGTCCTGGTGGCACAGGCCTGTAATCGCAGCACTCTTGGAGGCTGAGGCAGGAGGATCACAAGGGAGCCCAGGCTGGGCAGCTTGATGAGATCTCAAAATAAAAAATCTTTTCAAAAGCTGAGCTATAGTTTAGTGTAAAGGTCCTGGGTTCAGTTCCTTAATGCACATGTATGCACACACATGCACACACACACACATTGAATGCTTCCTTCTCAGCCCAGTTGACACTGTTTCTTAGTCTTTCTTGCCCAGGATTTGCAATTGATGAGTGTTATGGCTGAACAATATATTCCCTGCAATTCCTTTTATTTATGCAGCTCATGTTGGGTCAACATAAACAAATGTTGTGTAGAACAGAGGCAGAGTCACCCTGTCACAACCCTCATCATTTTGATCCCCCAGATAGACTGGTCATGAAGTAAAGAGATTTTTCTTGGACCCCACGGGGTCTTTGATAGTTTTCTTACAGTACAGCACTTACTGTATTGTGCTGAAGTTCATTATTCACTCTCCTTCCATCTGCACTGTGCAGTAATGACCTTGCAAACAGTGACTTTCCATTGGGGCTAAAATGGAGTAGGTATTCAGTGAACATTTATTAAATAAGTGAACTCACTCGTCTCTCTCTGCACTGTTTCTAGTTCAATGGTTTGCCCCACAGAGGACATTTGGCAATGCCTGGAGACATCCTGATAACTGCCACTGTGCTGCTATTGACATCTAGTGGGTAGAGGCCACAGAGGCTGCTAAACATCCCGGAAGGCAAGAAGAGCTTCCCACTGAAAGAATTATCCATCCTCAAGTGGGAATAGTCTCAAAGCAGAGAAGTCTGAGTCCAAAGGGACCTTGCAAAAAACAAGAGCAGGGAATGAAGCTTCTTTGCAGATGCTCTCAAATATCAGCACCAGATCTGGCATCCCAGAGCTTCTGGCTCTTCCCCAGGGTAAACATGGTCATGAGAGATAAAGGTGTTGAATTGATTCAGGACATCAAGGAGACAGGACAGCGCAGTTAAAGATACTCACAAAAAGCCCTTCCAGAACTGCTTCAGAAAGTAGCAAGGACGATGGGAGAAGTGTGTTGAAGCGAAGGGGAATAGTCTAGAGAGATCAATGGCGATGTATCATCTACTCTAATAAATGTTTTAAAATTGAAGCATTAATTATATTTTCTGATTATATTTCCTTTTCTCTTGCCCAGATTACCGCAGGGCCATTGTACACAGAGGGACTGGGGAAGTCTTTCCATTGAGTAAAGAGCTTTCTACCATGAGAAAACCTGAAGACTGTGGCACAGTCCAGGGAAATGTGGTCCAATATATGCTTCTGGGGCTGTCATTGTGGTGGAACCTGAACTGTGTCATCCCACCCAGTTTGCATGTGAAGGCTCCAACTGCAGATGTGACTGCCTTTGGAGATAGGGCTCAAGGCAGTGATACAAGTGAAATGGGGCTGTTGGATAAGGCCTAGTCTGATAGACTGGTGTCCTTATAAAACTAGCAAGACACTCAGGCGGCCTTCCTCTGCTGCACGAGGTGCAATAAGAAAGTGGCCATCTGCAGGCCAGCGAAGAGCACCCACCAGACACTGAATCTGATGCCAGCTTCATTTTGGACTTTGAGTGCCCAGAAAATGGTTTGGATGTTTAAGCTGCACAATGTGCGGTATTTTGTTACAGGAGCCAGAACAGACCATGATAGTTGCCCCAAAGGTCTTGGATCCTGATCCATGAAACCTGTCAATGTTTTTGCAGGCGGGATTAACTTAAGGTTGTGAAGAGACAGGATCATCCTACATTACTCAGGTAATGGGCTCTGCATACAATCATGAGTGTCCTTATAAGTGAGATAGAATGGGAATTGGCACACACACATGCACGTGTGTGCACGCACGCACACACACACAAACACACACACAAGTCAGTGTGGAAATTGAGGCAGAGGTTGAAGTTATGTGGTCACAAGCTATGGAATTGTCAGCAGCTACCAGAATGTCAGAGTGGTAAGGAACATAACACCGCCTAGAGCCTCTGGAGGAAGGGCGATCCTGCTGACACCTCCATGTCAGTCTCTCGGTATCCATAAATGTGAGGTGATAAGTTTATGTCACTTGAAGACCCTAAACCTGTGCTAAGTTGCGATAGCAGCTGCTGGAAAGTAATGCAGAAAGAAGTGGTATTTTTTGTTGCATTCACTGTTTCTGTGACTCTGAAGATGGTAAAAACTTAACCTAGATCAAGATTGGTTATTAAGAAAAGGGCCCAATCCTGGAGATTTAGCTCAGTGGTTCCAGCGCCTGCCTCACAAGCGCAAGGCCCTGAGTTCGATCCCAGTAACCACATACACTGCTGGGCATGGTGACTCACACCCACCAGCCATCAATACCACATACCACAGTGCCGGGCGTGGTGGCTCATGCCTGTAATCCCAGCACT
>PVIC010028145.1:0-23425 GCA_004025085.1 Thryonomys swinderianus
GCCCAGCATTATATGTGGTTACTGGGGATCAAACTCAGGTCCTTGCACTTTCAAGGCAGGCACCGGAACCACTGAGCTAACCCTCTGGCCCAAAACCTTTCCCCTTTAACTTTGTGTCTCAGGTGTTTTGTCTCAGCAGTGAAAAGAAAAGTAACTAAGACATGTGCCTTCTCATGAAAGATTTTGAGGGTAGAAGTACTTCATGTTGACTTTCTTTATGAGACTAGTAAGACATCATTTGGATTATACCTTTGCATTTTATCTTCTCCCCAAACCTCTTTCTCAATCCTGTGCCTACTCTGTGAAGATCCACTATCTTCCCACATATTTTTTTTCCTTAATGAAATTCAACTTCCTTTCCATGTAATAGCAGTCCAATTAACACTAAGTCATTGGGAAAAGAAATCTTGTAAAACAGAAAACAGGTTGCTCCAGGCTGACAGAGGAAACCAAAACATATTTAGATCAGATTGTTTTTAAACGTGGATGGTTCTTGGTAAAAGCTCAGTCTGAGGTTACAGATTTAAAAAAGCCACAGGTAACACTAAAACAATCTCAGCTTTATTTGGGAAATCACATTTATGCATCATAATCTAACAGCTAAAATTATTCTATGGGACACCGTGACAAGAAGATTACCAGTTTGAGCCTAGCTTAGGCAACTTAGTGAGACCTTGTCTCTGTCTGAAAATTTAAAATACAAAGGCCTGGAATTACAAAGAACATTTTTGAATGCATATGCAATGTGAAAAGGTGCTATATGTAGTCTGTTTCACACAGGTACATGGAAAAATATAAATATATTGAGATTTGTTAACAAGACATCTAATAAAATGTTAACAATTTTCTCTTTATGGGGAAGGAAGGAACTGATATAATAGCATGAGGTTGTTGTCCTTAGATTTATACATGCTGTATTATTTGATATTTTAGTGTGAATGTATGAACCATTTTGTATTTAATTACGACTGCACCCTTATAAATACTTGTAAGATAAAAAGTTTGGTGATGACAAAAATAGGGCTGCAAAAAAGAGGATGGAAAGGACTTGAGATGTTATTTCACATCTTTGTGGTTTCCCATAATGGATGCAATCCATATGTACTGTAAACGTGCTAATAAAAATTAAACATTAAAAAGTGCATCCTTAGAAACCCCAATGATTTCAATAATGTAAGCCTTGATACAGTTAAATAATGGACATAAGAAGTCTTTGTTTACTTTTTTTAGATATCAGGGTTGAATCATTAGGAATGACAGCACATTCTGAGGCAAAGTTCAAGTTTACTTGGCTTTTCACTTCTTTTAAAATTAACATTTTCATGGGCTGGAGATTTAGCTCAGTGGTTCCAGCACCTGTCTCACAAGCACAAATCCCTGAGTTTGATCCTGGTAACCACAAACAAAGATGGATGTGGTGAGTCATGCCCACCAGCCATGAATACCACGTACCACAGTGCCAGGGGTGTGGTGGCTCACGCCTGTAGTCCCAGCACTTGGGAGTCAGAGGCAGGAGGATTGCTGAGTTCTAGGCTTGCTTGGGCTACATAGTGAGCTCAGGGCCAGCCTGAACTACAAAGTGAGACCCTGTCTCAAAAAAAAAAAAAAAACATTTTCATTAAAGTATGAGTATTATACAGGCACTGCACAGGAAATATATAGAGAATCTTATGGAATTAAATATATGTACATATTCATGAAACAATCTTTAAAATCAGAATAATGGACATATCACCTCCCAAAGTTTTTTCTTGCTTGTCTTCATTTCTTTCAGTAAGAAAACTTCCCAAAATACTTGGAGATGTATGTTTAAACATATTTTAAATGTTATATTTTATATTAACTGTAGGCATGATATTGTCTGACAGATCTCTAGAACTAACTCAACTTGCACAACCAACACATTACATTTTTTGAACCACCTTCACTGTGGACTCTACATTTCCTTCTCCTCCAGCTCCCCAAATGAACATCTGATTCCCTGCCTCAGTTAGTTTGATTATATTAAGTACTTCAGAGAAAGGGGGTGGTGCACTCTGTTCTTTGATTAGTTTATTTGACATAGCAAAACATCCTTTGAGTTCATGTGTATTGGAGATAATAGTATTTTTTTTTTTTGAGACAGGGTCTCACTCTGTAGTTCAGGCTGGCTCTGAGCTCACTGTGTAGTCCAGGCAAGCCTCGAACTCAGCAATCCTCCTGCCTCTACTTCCTGAGTGCTGGGATTACAGGTGTGAGACACCACGCCCGGCTAGTATTTTTCTTTTTGAAAGCTAAATGATAGTCCATGGTATCTCTATAACCCATTTTTTGTTTTTTCTTCTCTTCATTCTCTTCTCTTCCCTTTCTCTCCTCCTCTCTCTTTCTCTCTCTCTCTCTCTCTTTCTTTCTTTCTTTCTTTCTTTCTTTCTTTCTTTCTTTCTTTCTTTCTTTCTTTCTTTCTTTCTTTCTTTCTTTCTTTCGTTTTTGGCTTTTCTATTTCAGCTGGACATTTAATAGTGACATTAAGTGCTCTGAAGCAAAGCAAAATATTGAAACAGTGATGGCACTTTAGATAAAAAGGAAAGAAATTTATCTTCTTTGGAGGTGGCACTAAAACACAGACTGGAATGAGGTGAGAATGTGATACAAATGAAAATTCTGGTGGGAGAATATTTGGGGAATAATGAACAGAAGTTGTGAGCAGCATGAAAGAAATCTAGTGTGCCAGAGAGAGTAAAGAAGCAGAAGAATGGAGGAAGTCCATCAGAAAGGCAGAGGAGATTAAGATTAAGTAGATTTTGTGAGCTGTGCTATGGACTGTGAATTCTATTTGAAATAGCTTGAGTACCATTTGGAGTGGATTAATTATTAGAGTACATAGTGATTTTAAAGAGTTTATTTTTAGAGGATTGCCAAGTCACTAAAATAAATTAAATGTTTGCTTATGATTTCTTTGTTCTACATTTAAGATTTTGTAAGACTTTACTGGGCTGGGATTTGTATCAATGACACCTGAGCAATAGGAAGAAGTAGAAACTCACTTCCAAGGCACCTGTTCTAACCAGAGGTTATATTAGCCCCAATTGTCTTCAAAATCACTATGTTCACTTTTATCAATAAATAATAAGGGGAAATACATCAGGAGACCTAGCAGAACTTGAGACATAGAAACTCCAAGGCATGGTGCAACAATTATGAGAAAGCATGTGAATTAGGAAATTACTATAGTTCAGACCATTATAAACATCCTAAACTCTCACAATACTTTTCTCCTATGGATTCCTGGAACAAATCACTGTGCTGAAATATCTGTTCAGCAGGAAGGGCCTTGTGTTATGTCTCAGTTCCTCCTACAACCAATCACCTCCTTCATTATTTATATTCCATTAAAAAATCTAAAATGAAAATTCAGTTTTTGGAATTTAATCTCGTCATATATTTTATTGTTGATGCTATATTTTCTTCGTTTCTGGCTTTGTTTTGGTTTTGAGACAGAGTCTTGCTATGTTGGCAAATTTGGACTTGCCCCCCTGGGCTCAAGCAATCCTCCTGCCTCAGCCTCATGATCAGCTGGAGCAATTTGTGCACAACAAACACCTGATCTTAATTAGTTGTTGGTTAAATCACCCATGGGAGAAAAATAGAATGAGGAAAGAAAATGAGAGGATAGTTATTTTATTTCCAAATTTTCACAATTATGCATGAGTTTGCAACACTGTCTTTATTGTTACAGCCAGAAGAGTTTGGAATAACATGAATTGAAGAATATTTCATCATGTGCTGTGCTAATAAGTGGGTTTAGCCTTGGGGTTTAGAATTAGATGGTGTACTTTTTAGTACTTGTAAATGGCACTTTTCATTTTCAATTGAGTATTGGAGAAAAGAAAATAAGCTGTCATGAAGAAGCTCATCATCTACATGTAAAGAAGAACTGCTTTTGATTTGGAAGTATGTGAGCTTTGCCATGTTCCAAACGCTTTTACTGTCCCCATCTGCCTATCTCTTCACTCATCTGCACATGTGCTACATAAACATTCTCTCTCTCACTTTCAGTTTATCTCTCCATAACCTCCCTGCTGAGAAATGACTTGCACAGCTTTCCTGGAAAAAAAAAATAATGTGTTAATTTACCAGTAAAATATATATTGTGTGTATTAATGACATTTGTGTCTTTGTGTACTTACTGGGATAAAATAATAATTACAAATGCATATTTCATGTTGTGTATTTTAGGGGAAATTTTAAAAACATAAACATACCTAGCACCTCTAATATATTATGTAATATAATAGAGTAAAATAAAACATCCTTTTCAAAGTTATTATACATTACTTGTAACATCATTTTCAGTATACATAATTGAAAAATATACTTTTCTAAACTGTGAAGAAACACTTCAAGAAGTGAACAATAACAAAACCCTGGATTTCATTCCTCTGTTTTGATGTACATGATTTTTTTCTGGTCACGCAATACAGTATACTTCTAAACAACACAGTATACTTCTGAGCAGCTGTTATATATTACTCTGATCATAAAGATGATTAAATAGTGAATTGCATCAATGCTAGTGCTTTCGCACCAACCAATAAAAGTAACTCACAGAGCTATCAGATGATCTTGACAGTTTTTGAAACATGAGCTGTCATCTCCTTCTGCAAATAAAGGATTTGTGTGAAAACAGGTAGTCATAATGATCAGAGGAACATAGCAAGATGAAACTAATTAAATTTGTTTTATATGTAACATTGGAGAAATCAAGATTTTCAAAGAATATTTTTATTTGTATATAAAGAAGAAACTAAAGTGTCTCCCTCCTATTTTGAATTATATATTAGTGCATATATTGAAGCAATTTTTGAGTTTGCCTTTTTTTTTTTTTTTGAGACAGTTTCTTGCTTGTAGTTCAGGCTGGCCCTGAGCTCACTGTGTAGCCCAAGAAAGCCTCAAACTCAGCAACGCTCCTGCCTCTCCCTCCCGAGTGCTGGGATTACAGGCATGAGCCATCATGCCAGGCTGTTTTCATTTTTTTATGGGTACATTTTATTGGTACATTATTTATACACATCACAAATACATTTACAACTGAGAATTTGTACCAGTATATGACACAATGTAATTCTCATTTCCCCCACCCCTACTTCCCCTCCTCCCATAAACACAAGCATTCTTTTTTAACATCATTTTTTTCTTTCTTCATTATTATTCCTCAACCCCCATTACCCTTTGAATATTTACTATTTCACATTATCAGTCATGCATTCTAGAACACATTTATAAATTCAGTCTCTCATATCACAGAAAAAATGCAATATTTGCACAGTTGTGACCCATTGATTTCACTTATGAGTATGTCCTAAAGGTACATCCATTTGAGTATAAATGATTTGATCTCATTCTTTTTGGCAGAGTAATACTCCATTTTATAAAAAAAAAAAAAAACAACACATCTTCTTTATCCAGTCTAGAGTTGATGGGCATTTGGGTTTTTTCCAAGATTTAGCTATCACAAACTGAGCTCCTATAAACATGGGTGCACATATGTCACTCTGATAGGAATCTTGTCATTCTTTTGTGCATAATCCCAGTAGGGGAATAGCAGGGTCAAATGGGACCTCTAATCCTAGTTTTCTGAGGAATCTGCACACTGATCTCCATTATGGTTGTACTAATCTACATTCCTACCAACAGAATAATCTGAAACAGGGCAGGGGATTAGCTCAGTCATTCCAGCACCTGCCTAACAAGCACAAAATCCTTGGGTTGCTTCCCAGTAATCACATACAACAATACCAGGTGTTGTGACTCACGCCCACTGGCAATCAGTACCACACACCACAGTGCTAGGCTTGGTGGCTCAGACCTGTAATCCCAGCACTCAGGAGGAAGAGGCAGGAGGATTGCTGAGTTTGAGGCTTGTCTGAGCTACATAGTGAGCTCAGGGCCAGCCTGAACTACAAAGAGAGATCCTGTCTCAAAAATAGTAATAATGGTGCTGGGCATGGTGGCTCACGCCTGTAATCCCAGCTCTTGGGAAGCAGAGACAGGAGGATTGCTCAGTTTGAGGCTTGCCTGGGCTACATAGTGAGCTCAGAGCCAGCCTGAACTACAAAGCGAGACCCTGTCTCAAACAAAAAATAGTAATAATGGGTCTCCGGAGGACGACTGAGGCTGCCCACCAGCCCCCTGTATCCCGGAGTGGCGTGGACTCAGCTGCCGGGTGCCAAACATTTCCAGTGGACTGAGGGCCGCCCACCGGCCCACTGTATTCTGGAGCGGCACAGACTCAGCTACCAGGCACCATCCGTTTCCAGCGGACTGAGGGGTGCCCACAGGCCCACTGTATCCCAGAGTGGTGCAGACTCTGCTACTGGGCACCATCCATGTCCAGTGGATTAAAAGCCACCCACCAGCCCACTGTATCCCGGAGTGGAGCGTACATGGCTACTGGGCGTCATCTGTTTCCTGTGGACTGAGGGCTGCCCACTGGCCCACTGTATCCTGGAGTGGCATGGACTTGGCTACCAAGCACCATCCATTTCTGGCGGTGGTGGACTGAGAGCAGCCCACCGGCCCACTGTACCCCGGAGCTGGGAAGTGAGGAGCCAGGTACAGACCCTGGGCACCATCCACACCATGGAGGGTTGAGGGCCTCCACCCAGGCCCAACCCCACCCCGAAGCTGCGCTGTGAGGACCCAGGTCCTAGAGGAGCCAGAGCCATCTTCTGCATCCCTCCACAGGAGGTGTGCTCCTAGAGCCGCACTGAGAGACCAGGCAAGATTTAAAAAAAAAAGGGGGGGGGAATCTAGCTTCTGTTTTTCCATCTACTTCTAGATCCCTCTATTCACATCTTGTCCCACACCCTCTCCTATCTTCCTGTTAGAAGCAATACCCAGAAGTAAAAGATTCTTAGGCTGCCCTATTTCTTCTTCTGTACTATTATAAGATGCTGTGCAAAGTCTCCAACAGTCTTACAGCATACAGTTGGTACTGTTGTACATATGCACATTTATCCTCTATTACCCGCTGGCGTATATGAGGTTCTAGGGTATAGGCGATTTCCATAAATCTGCTAACCCTATTTCATTCTCCTCCTGTCTCCCTACCTCCCTGATTCCACAGTGACCTGTATCCCCAAAGGGTTCAGGAGCTACATTTATGATCTGTATGTGGTATACACATTGCTAATTAATTCTAAATTCTGGCATATAGACATAGAGGTAACTCATAAGCTCAAAGTCTTCAGAATAGAATTTACCAAAACTTTTTATCTTATTTACTGTGTTTAATACTGAGATTGGCATTTATTGTATTATAGTAACTAACATGATGTGATTGTTCTGCTCAAATACCTCCTATGATGTGTCAGAAGTGAGAATTGTCAAGGGTCATTAAAGATTAAAGGAGGACCCCCACGGAAAGTGCCACATCCAAAAGGCCCCAGATAATAGAAAGAGACCTGTAACAAACATTGCCCTGTCACCAGGCAAAGAAGAGCATTAATAACAATGAAAGCATAGAAGTGAGAAAATACACACACAAGAAAAACAGACACAAAGATCACCACCACAGGGAAATTCAGAGAAAAGGGAAAGAGGGCAAACTGAAACTCAAACACCAGGACTCTTGGGGATGGTAACTAAAGTGGATCCAGTAAAACGGAAATCAGAACTCATCTCTGAGATCAAAACAGGGCTACTGTCCACAGTGGAAGACTTCATCAAAGAAGAGATCAGGGAGATGATAGAATTCAAGATAGCAGAAGCAATGGAACCTTTTAAACAGCTTCAAGCAGAGCTCCAGGGAATGATGACTGAGAATGAAAGCTTGCAAAGTAGAATGAATGAAGCAGAGAACCGAATCTCACACCTAGAGGACAGCATAGCAGTCAATGAGCAGGAAAGGTATAATCTATGGAAAAGAGCGAGGGACCATGAGAAATCAATTCAACAGGATCTAGATGACACAAAGAAAAATAATATAAGACTGATTGGAGTCAATGAGGAAGCAGGAGACAGTGTAAAAGACATAGAAAAGCTACTGTCAAAGATAACAACAGAACACTTCACAGGAAAAGAAATAGACATACAGATAAAGGAGGCAAATCAGACTCCAAAGTGCTGTTACATAAAAATATCTATACCTAGAGATATAATTATCAAGTTTCCAGATATACAAAAAGAATGAAATACTGAAAGCAGCGAGAGAAAGGAAGAAAATCACCTACAAAGGGAAGCCCATTAGGATTACAGCAGACTTGTCAACACAAACACTCAATGCAAGGAAATGCAGAGGGAAATATTTCAAGCATTGCAGGAAAACAACCTCCAACCTAGACTCTTGTATCCTGCAAAACTATCTTTCAGAATAGATGGGGAAATAAGATACTTCCATGATAAAGAACACTTTAAAAACTTCACAAATACGAAACCTACACTTCAAAACATTCTAAAGAACATCTTGGAAAAAAAAAAAAACACAGAAAATTCTACAAGCACGGGACCGAGGAGAGTGAATTCATTGGAGCAAACAAGAAACAAAATAGCAAAGGGGAAAAGTATAGAAGAAAAGAACCAAGAACAGGGAAACATGGCAGCTCTGAATAGGTCCATATCAGTCATAACTGTTAATGTCAATGGATTCAATGGGCCAATTAAAAGACACAGACTAGCAGATTGGATCAAGAAGCAAGATCCTACAATCTCCTGCATACAGGAAACATACCTAATTCAAAAGGAAACCAATAGACTAAAAATAAAATGTTGGAAAACAATCCTCCATGCCACAGGAAACTGCAAAAATGCAGGAGTGGCTATCTTGTTTGCAGATAAAATAGATTTCAAACCCAAACTGATTAAAAGCGATAAGGAAGGTCACTATATTCTCATACAAGGAACTTTCCAAGAGAGAGAAATAACAATCATAAATATTTATGGACCAAACTCTAATGCACCCAACTATATACAACAAACATTACTAGACATGAAAAGGCAGTTATCCATGAATACAATAGTACTAGGGGATTTTAATACACCACTGGCACAAATTGACAGATCAACTGGACAAAGAATCAATAAGGAAATACTTGAGCTAAATCAAACTTTGGAGCAAATGGACTTATTAGATGCGTACAGAATTTTTCACCTTTCAAAGCAAGAATATACCTTCTTCTCAGCTGCTCATATATCATTCTCCAAAATAGATCACATTATAGTCCATAGAACAAGTTTAAATAAATGCAAAGGAATCAAAGATATCCCCTGCACAGTATCAGACCATAGTGCCTTGAAAGTGGAGCTGAATAGAAGAAGAAATTCCAAGATCCTCACAAATACAAGGAAATTGAACAACACTCTGTGAACCAACCAATGGGCCACAAAAGAAATTAAAGAAGAAATTAACAGTTTCTACAACTAAATGACAACCCCAGAACAACATACAGAAACTTATGGGACACAATGAAAGCAGTTCTGCAAGGGAAATTCATAGCAGTGAAGGCCTACATTCAGAAAATAGAGCAAACTGAAATAAACAATCTAATGATGAACCTGAGACAATTAGAAACAGAGGAGCAAAACAAACCCAAAGCATATACTAGAGAGGAAATTATAAGGATTAGAGCAGAAATTAATGCAATTGAAACAAAGAGAACAGTACAAAGAATCAATGAATCAAAGAGTTGGTTCTTTGAAAGGATAAATAAGATCCACAGACCCATAGCCACCCTTATAAAACAAAGGAAGAAAAAGGCTCAAATCCATGCTATAAGGAATGATAGTGGGAAAATCAGTACAGACCCAGAGAAAGTCCAAAGGATCATAAACACGTATTTGAAAATCTATACTCCAAAAAGATGGAAAATCTAGAAGAAATGCATAGATTCCTAGACACATATGAACTTCCATAGCTGAATGAAGAGGATATAAAAATGTTAAACATCCCAATATCAATCTGGGAAATTGATAATGTAATAAAAACCCTACCAACAATGAAAAGCCCTGGTCTTAACAGCTTCATTGCTGAATTGTACAAAACTTTTAAAGAAGTGTTAATACCAGTACTTCTCAATCTCTTTAATGAAATTGAAAGGGAAGCAGTACTCCCCAAATCATTCCTTGAAGCAACCATCACCTTGATTCCAAAGGCAGGGAAAGATCCCACCAAAAAAGAAAACTACAGGCCAATCTCTCTAATGAACATTCATGTAAAAATCCTCAATAAAAAACTGGCAAACAGAATACAGAGAGTTATCAAGAAAATCACAAACCCTGATGAAGTTGGATTTATCCCAGGGATACAAGGCTGGTTCAACATATGTAAATCAATCAATGTAATACACTATCTTAACAGACTCAAGGACAAAAACCATATGATTATCTCAATAGATGCAGAAAAAGCATTTGACAAAATCCAACACTCATTTATGATCAAAACCCTACAGAGAATTGGAATCAATGGACTTTATCTCAACTTAATACAAGCTATTTATGAGAAACCAAGAGCCAGCATCATACTCAATGGACAAAAACTGAAATCTTTTACACTAAGATCAGGAATGAGACAAGAATCCCCGCTGTCACCACTCTTGTTCAATATAGTGCTGAAAACATTAGCTATAGCAATCAGACAGCACAAAGATATACAAGGAATAAAGATAGGAAAGGAAGAAGTTAAACTGTCATTATTTGGTGATGATATCATAGTCTATCTAGAGGATCCTAAAAACTCAACCAAAAGACTGCTAGACTTAATTACCAAATTTGGTAGTGTTGCTGGATACAGGGCCAATGCTCAAAAAGCAACAGCCTTTGTCTACACAAACAACAGACTCACTGAAAGAGAAATTGGGGAGTCAATCCCTTTCATAGTAACACCCAGAAAAGTGAAATACCTAGGAATCACCTAACAAAGGAAGTGAAAGACCTCTACTATGAAAACTATAGAACTCTGATAATTGAGATAGAAAAGGAAATCAGAAAGTGGAAAGATATCCCTTGTTCCTGGGTAGGGAGAACCAACATCGTCAAAATGGCTATACTCCCACAACTACTATACAGATTCAATGCAATTCCAATTGAAATTCCAATGGTATACTTCTTAGAGCTAGAGAAAATAATACAAAAATTCTTCTGGAAACACAAGAAACCTAGAATAGCAAAAGCAATTCTAAGCAACCACGACATGGCAGGGGGTATTACAATCCCCAATTTAAAACTCTACTATAAAGCTGCTGTGATAAAAACTGCATGGTCCTGGCAAAGTAACAGACCCTAGGACCATTGGAATAGATTCGAAGACCCAGAAACAACTCCAGATACACTAAGCAACCTTATCTTTGACAAAGGAGCCAAACATCCCCAATGGAGGAAAGACCGCCTCTTTAACAAATGGTGCTGGAAAAACTGGGCTTTTGCCTGCCAAAAGCTAAAGCTAGACCTATCTCTTTCACCATGCACAAAACTAAACTCACAATGGATATGAGACTTGAACATTACAACAGAAACAGTAAGCCTGCTGGAAAACAGGCTAAGTAAAACTCTTGGAGACATTGGCTTATGCAGAGACTTTATGAATAAACCCTCTATAGCACAAGAACTAGCAGAAAGAATCAACGAATGGGATCTCATCCTACTGAAAAGTTTCTGCACAGCAAAAGAAGTCACTGGCACTGCTAAAAGACAACCAACAACATGGGAAAAAATCTTTGCTAGCTGTTTATCAGACAAAGGGCTATTATCGACAATATATAAAGAACTCAAACAGATCAGCTTGCCCAAGTTTAAAGACCTAATTCAAAAATGGGCATCTGAAATGAACTGACCCTTGTCAGAGGCAGAAGTCAAAGCAGCCAAGAAACATATGAAGAAATGCTCAACATCACTTGTCATTCGAGAGATGCAAATGAAAACAACACTGAGATTTCATCTCACTCCACAAAGAATGGCCACTATCAGAAAATCAAACAAGAATAAATGCTGGCATGGCTGTGGGGAGAAAGGAACGCTTCTCCACTGTTGTTGGATTGCAGACTTGTGCAACCATTGTGGAGATCCGTGTGGAGATTTCTCAGAAAACTAGGACCTGGGCTCCCATTTGAACCTGTTATCACCCTGCTAGGAATATACCCAAAAGAATTTTTAAAAATCACATTGGAAAGACAGATGTACACCCTTGTTCATAGCAGTTCAGTTCGTGATAGCTCTATCTTGGAAACAAGCCAAATGTCCATCAACTGGAGAGTGGATAAAGAAGATGTGTTTTTTTAATAAAATGGAGTATTACTCTGCCATAAGGAATGACAAGATCGATCCATTTAGGTGCAAATGGAGACACCTGGAGGATATACTAATAAGTGAAATCAATAGATTACAGATAGGCAAATTCCGGATCTTCTCTTTGACATGAACACCTGTAGATGCAAATGAGCTCTAGAAAATATGACAGCTTTTATAGTGTGGGAACTTTCCATGGAAAATTTGGTGTGGGAATGTAATGAGGGGAAGGAATAAATATGATACAGAAAGAAAACAATAGAGTTTGTATAAAGGGGGTGGGGAGGTGTGGGTGGGGAGGGATATGGGTAAAAATCAGAATTAACTTGTGTCATATACTGGTACAAATTGCCCAGTATTATATGTGATTTTGAGATGTATATAAATTGTACCAATAAAGAATTGAATTAAAAATAGTTATAATGATAAAGATGATGATGATGATAATAATAATAATAATAATTTAAACAATGAATAGTTTATGGGAACTAGCCTATGTATTCATTTTTAAAAATTCTTTTTAAAACATTATGATATTGTTTTTCTTACGTATATTTTCATTACAATTTAACTTTTAAAAACAGGTTGTTATATTTCTTTTGTACTAAACATACCATGAGTACTACTATAACAGCAAAAATTAAAATATAATTTATAAATAGATTTATTGTAACATAGTATTATCAGAATTATGATAGATTTTCAAAACAAAGTCACTAATTGTAAATTGATCTCTGTTGAAAGACAAAAAATGGAGTGTGCTTTTTAAACTTGTTACTACAGATTTAACATTTGAGAGAGTTGAGCTTCTTAAATAATAAGACTGAGCTTATGGGAAACTAATTTTCCTTGACTAGCTTATTCAATTATGTTGCCAGATTAATGAAGCATTTTTCCATTCTTACTGAGCAAAGAGTATTTATACTGTCAAAAAGTCCTCAAATCCAGTTCTTCTTCCACAATTCTTTTGTGTTCTTAGCAAAACTTTAGAGTTTCCCATATGGTTTGGAGAAGACAGAGAGAGAGAGAGAGAGAGAGAGAGAGAGAGAGAGAGAGAGAGAGAGAGAGAGAGAGAGAGAGAGACTAAATTACTATTTAGATATTTAGAATCCTTTTATATAACTGTATAGAATTTAATTCCACATTAACTTTTGGTTTAACTCTAATGAATTCATATTCAAGTGTCAAATTTGTCATTTCCTTTTAAAAGTATTTTCTTTAGCCAGTTTTAAACAAATAACTGCAGAGTATAAGTAAATATATTTAAGTGTGCATTCTATTGAAAATGAAGATAATTTTATCTTGAAACACATTTCTGAAATTGTGTTATCATATAGGCCTTTTTTTTTTTGAGACAGGGTCTCGCTTTGTAGTTCAGGCTGGCTCTGAGCTCACTATGTAGCCCAGGCAAGCCTCAAACTCAGCAATCCTCCTGTCTCTGTCTCCTGAATGCTGGGATTACAGACACGAGCAACCACACCCAGCTATATAGGCTTTTAAGAAAAAAAATTTGTATGTGATATCACCAAGATATACAATGAATATTGACATTTTTTACACATTACAGAAAAAGGCACATGAACAATAAGTCCCTTCATAATACTCCATCATGCTTTGAACATGCTCATCCCCTCAGTCTTGTGACTTGCAAGGGCTGCTCTTGGAAATGCCCTGTGAGGATTTTAGTTGGGCTGATCTTGGGCATCTTGAATCCGCTCTAAGAAGTTACCTCTCTTTTTCCTTTTCATGTTGGGAAAAAGCCAGAAGTAACAAGGAGCCAGATGTTGTCAATTAGATGGATGAGGTTACACTATGCTGTTCATATGTAACAGAAATTGACATACATTATTGATTAACATGATAAAAAGTCATGTATGTTTAAATATAAAAATGTATTGCAGTGCAAGAAAATTTGCCATTAATCTCTACTCAAAATATTCTCTCTTGCTTCACACACACATTTCATTGTTCTTGGGGCCATGTGTCTTTTACTGTAATAAGCTTTCTTTTAAAAGAAAAGTAAACATGTAGTGTGATTTTTGATCACCTCTTAAACATGCTCATCTCAAAAAATCTCCTTTTCCATAGGTTTTCTATTTAGTAGCATGACATAACAAGACTAACACTGCATAGGATGAGAATAATCTGTTTAAGCATTTCAAAACATTTAAAAAATTTAATATAATTATAATAGTGATCACTAAATACCAATGAAATATATTTTACTAAAGGATGAATATGATTATTTTACAACAATTTACTAACAAGTTCTATGAACACTATAACGTTATTGTCTTTCTTTTCTGAAAATTTTAGGGAAGTAATATTTGGAGTTATAGAAATTTTATAGGGTTCTATTTCTTATTTTTCTAAATTTGAATTTTTATTGGTACATTATATATACACATTGTGATCACACACAATATTGAGAATTTGTGCCAGCATATGACACAATTTTTCTCATTTTTTCCTTTCCCCCACCCACCCTACAATCCGTCGCCCCTGTGTACCTAAGCTTTGTTTTCCTTTTTATTACCATCATATTTTTTCTTGCCATTGTTACTTACCCCTACACCCCACTTCCTTTTGAATATTTTCTATTTCATAATCTATTTTTAATTCAGGTTAAGTATTCAACCACTGAAAATAATTTAGTTATCAAAGTATAAATATTTCATTTCTCAAATTCCCAATTGATAGTAAGACAGAAGATGAATATGAGAGGAACAATACATGACAAAGCTTGTAAATCAAGTATATTTAGTTTTAAGAATAACCATGTTTCTTGTTTGGTTGTAAGCATTTTGAAGTTTTTTCCCTTGGCTGGTCCTATATACTTGGCTAAAAGCAGCTACTACAAACAGGAATCAAGACTAGTTTCAAGTGTTCATAGGGTGTAAGAAATTGAGATTAGGTTTCTGTATGATAACAAGATTTCTATGTTTATACTTTGATACTTTTATTAAAATTTCCAGGAGATGGCTCAATATTAACGAGTACATTACTAAATATTGTAGATGAAGTAATGAGTCGATAAACCTAACATGTAATTTAAAAAAATACACACACACACACACACACACACACACACACACACTTTCCAGTGTGGAAATTCCCATTGCAGAACTTCAGAAAATAAATAAGGAAAAAATAATTCAGGGTCAATACCTAATCATTCTAAAAATTCCGAGAAAATCCTAGAGCCAAAAATCATATTGAATGTGTATTACATAATGTCTGATGAAAATGACTATGTAGTAAGTGTACAGTTTATATTTAGACCATTTATTTAGAACTGATATCAGATTATTCGAGATTCATTGCAGAGCCTGGGTTTGGGGCACTGTAACTAAATGCCTGAAACCCCGTGATAGCTGCCCACCTGACATAGCTTTGCACATGTTTGCCAAGTTTAGTACGAATGAAGGAATACTTTTAACGTTTATAAAATTCTCTCCCTAATACTAATTTTATTGGGATTTATAATAACTCTGTGAATATCCTGAGTCATCATCATTTTAAAACAACTGGAGAATCAGTGATAGAACCATCCACGTACTTCGCTGAAGGAGGGCTTCCACTTTTATCTTCGCTGTCTGTTTTCAATGCTGTTTATTTCCCACAAAAGTACTTTGTTTCTCTGTAACTACTTTTGAATCGCATGGAGAAGTTTTCATTCCTTGCAGAATATTTCCAACTCCTGAGTTATTTTGCTTGTTTTTGATATGTCATAAATTCAAGATATTTTCAAAAGAGAGTAAAATGTTCTTTTGTAACATTCAGAGGCAAAATGGATGCACAGAAAAAGATCAAAACCTTCAAATTTGTCAATTTTTAAAAAAATCAAACTGTCAACAGACTTGTTATAGCTCATCTGTTCCTTTCAGCCATCGGGAAGATCAATACTTATTTCAGGTGTGGGTGATCGTGTGGTGATCTGCATCAATCACTGTGATGGTCGGAACGAACAAATCAAGCACGAGGGAACTGTTTCATTTTACTTGTGATTTACAGTGAAATACGATGCGTGTAAATCTTTGTGTCAATGCCAAGCGCTGCCATTACCAGCACAAATCATAGTTCAGTAATATTGAATGTAGTTTTAAACTTTCACCATCAATTCTTGAAACGTTCCGATTAACCTTGCTTAATAACCCAGAGGCAACTCTGACATTATCTAAAATAAAATATTGCCTACAGTTAGAAAGAGGCCCACAATGGAAAAGAAGAGCAATAAAAAATCCTGAAGCATATTCTCAAATATTATTTTATGGGAATATGTAAATATTTACTAAAAATACCCGAGGATTTTGCATGGTAAATATTAAGATTAGCTACCACAAGTACACGCACACACTGAGAGAAGAGAAGGAAACAGGGACAAATTCAGTCTGTGCTGAAAGCAAGTCCTCTTCCTTACTATCAGGACAACTTTTATTTTGCATTCTTGCATCATCATTCAATAAAATTATTTTAAACATATGTCCTCTGAAACATGTAAATTGGACATGCTGGTAGTACACACATTTATGGCTAATTCAGGTGCTGATGTATGTAGAATTACTAAGCTTTCATTAGTTCTCATCATGATGAAAGTGGCAGAAAAGCACTATTTTTCTAAAAAAATGATAATACTTAATTTGCTGTACCTAAATTGTAAGTGACAGTTATAATAATGGATAATAAAGGATACTGTTGATGAACTGAAGGAATGTAATTTTATGATTATAAATGATTTAGATATAATTCTTGTATTAGTTTCTAATATTCATCCCACAGCTCTCCATGAATATTTGGTAGATGTATGATAGAGTGGGAAAAATTCAAATTATCAGTGAATTAACATAGATTAAGTTGCTAATTGAAATAGATATCAAGAAAGTGGAAATGACAGTACAGTACTGAAAATAATTCTTCTGAAATCTTTCAAACAGACTATAACTCTGTGAGAATTATAATTCCAAAGACTTACTTTGGTTTTACTACAAAATATTGTGGAGAAAATACTGTTAATATTGTATTTGGGGAAAGATGAGGTAGATCTTTTGAGTAGGAGAGAACAATTCAAATCGCTGGGATAACATACTCCTGGTTAATTAAAATGATATGGAAATATTCTTTACCTTCACATCTGTGGCATATTACCTACTTAGTTTACAGTGAGGAAATGTTAATCATAATAGTCAAGATTGATACATTTTGTATTATTGGTTCTGATATTTAGTATTCTCACTCATATTATTTGGACACCATTTAAGAAGTCTCTGTCTCTCTCTGTCACACACACACACACACACACACACACACACACACACACACAGGAGTTATCCATATTTTCCTCGCCAGAAGATGATACTGGCTTCTGACTCATATCTGCAAATGTAATGACCAAAAATAAGGGGAAACGTGTTAAAAAGAATGTAGGTGTAAACTTTCCTATTTCTCACAAACAAGTTGCTGAAACTTGGCATGTGTTTTCCCACACTGCAGAATGTAAATGGGATTTTTTTCCTACTGAGTTCAAAACAAGGAGGCTATTACACCATGTTTTCTCAACTTGTTAAAAATAAACACCACTTGTTATCCAAAAAATGTCTTTGAAGATATAGAGACAATAACATCAAATAGAAATTACATAATTTTCTTAAACATGATCTGTCTCAAGGACTTCAGTCTAGAATGTATAGGAAAGATGAATGAACTTATCATTACAGTAACAATAAATTTCTTATCTTGAGTTAAGCATCTGTATTTCCGACCATCCCTGTGGCTCACTGTGGGTAGCTGATGTCTGCTGACCAGAATGGTGATGACTGTTACCACTCTGCAGAGTATGGCGGGATTTGACAGGAAAAAAAGTGTCAGATGGATTTCTTCTGTTCACCTCCAGGGACAGAACATAAAGTCACCAATCACACGAAAACACACTAAAAGGAGAAATGATTCACTTCTTTTCTTCATTATACATTTATTATATTTTTAACATTAGCATTTTTATGAATGGAAGGTCAAGGTCTTTGAAAGGTGAATAAATAAAGGAGGAAAAGAAAAGAAAAGTGGATTGAAAAACAAAGTGCAAATGAAAGGAATGATTTGAAAAGGCTTGTTCCTGTTGCAAGGCAAATTTTGTAGAAATGATGGGTTTTGCAAATTAAACTCCCTCAGAAGCCTCCTCTGGTTAGATCATGGACAGATTTTGAATAGTTTTTATGATCATTGGAATATTCACGTACAGCCTCAAGGTAATTTTCATATGGTGTAATGTTTTAATAATAACTTCTATCTTTGCTGAAAAATTGGTGTTATATGTCATGGAGTCACTTTGTTCTTTTCTTTCACTGTCGCTTTTAATCTTTGTTCTAATTGCACTATCTTGTTGTTGTCTTTCTCTTGATTTATGCTCAGAGTCTGGTTCATTGATAGTTTTACTGTTGATTTAGTTGTAATGCAAATATAAACTTTGTTTTGCTTTTTATTTTCTACTTGTTGCTTTTCTCTTTCCCACTTTTGTCTATTTATTTTGCACACTTCATTTTTAATTTGTAGTTATTTTTTATTTAACGTTTTGTTTTTATGTGGGCAGTTATTAACATTTCATTTTATCAAAACATGTATATATTTAAAGTGAAATAAACCTTTTCCTCTGAATTTATTCTGCTCCTATTTTTCTATCTAGAAAAATACATTTATATTTTATTTGAGTATCCTTTTCCATAATCATACTGGTTAATACAGCAAAAAGCTCCTTTTCTTGGAGGCCTACATTACCCAGTTTCAATCTGGACTACTTCCCTTGAAGCATAGCTGAATAATTGGCATTATACAAATTCCGATCGCTGCTTTCCTCTTTCAGAACATATAACTCTGGATTCCATCTCTTCCTGTTTCAAAGCTATATTCTTGTTCTTCAGAGCTCATTTACCAGCGATTGCCTATGAGTAGATTTAAAGAAGGTAGAAGTATTTAGTTCTTGGTAGTTTTGCAAAGCTATGTATTCTTCCTGTACATAAATCAATAATTTGAATTTAGAGTTATATCTACTATTTTTTCTTCAGAAATCAGGAGATGTTTTATTTTTGCAATTAAAATGTTGAACTTTAACTCCCATTCCACCTGTTTTATTATTGTTTTGTCTCCTTTGTAAGTTTCAGGATTTATTTAGATTTTTAAACCCATATAGTTTTGAAAATAATCATTGCTTATTCTTATTATTATTAGTTTCTTATTCATATTTTTGGAAAAGGCAACAATTCTAAAGTTTCATTCAAATCAGAAATTCATATAACTTGTTTCCTTTATCTTCTCAAACATTCTCTACATCATCTTCTGTCTTTTTTATTTTATTTTATTTTATTTTATTTTATTTTATTTTATTTTTATTTATTTTTTTTTTTTGAGACAGGGTCTCGCTTTGTAGTTCAGGCTGGCCCTGAGCTCACTATGTAGCCCAGGCAAGTCTCAAACTCAGTAATCCTCCTGTCTCTGCCTCCCGAGTGCTGGGATTATAGGCGTGAGCCACCACGCCCCGCATTGTGGTATGTAGTATTGATTGCTGGTGGGCGTGAGTCGCCACAGCCAGCATTGTATGTGGTTACCAGGGATCGAACTCAAGACCTTGTGCTTGCGAGGCAGGCACTGGAACCACTGAGCTAAATCTCTGGCCTATCTTCTGTCTTTTTCATTAAGAAATGCTCTAATGCCAGGTGTGGTGGCTCACGCCTGTAATCCCAGCACTCGGGAGGCAGAGACAGGAGTATTCCTGAGTTCGAGGCTTGCCTGGGCTATACAATGAGCTCAGGGCCAGCCTGAACTACAAAGCAAGAGTCTGTCTAAAAGAGAGAGAGAGAGAGAGAGAGAGAGAGAGAGAGAGAGAGAGAGAGAGAGAGAGAAATGCTCTAGTGGGGCTGGGGATTGAACTCAGTGCCACAGTGTCTTCCTTGCCAGTGCGAGGCCCTGAGTCCAACCCTCAGAACAACAACAACAACAAAAAAAAAAGTAAAAAAGGAAAAAGAAGTTCTAAGGTTATCTTGACTTTAATTTTTTATTTTCTTGTTTATTTTTATTATTTTTATTTATTTATTTATTTTGAGACAGGGTCTCGCATTGTAGTTCAGGCTGGCCTTGAGCTCACTATGTAGACCAGGCAAGCCTGGAACTCAGCAATCCTCCTGTTTCTGCTTCCCGAGTGCTGGGATTACAGGCATGAGCACCACGCCCAGCATTGTGGGGTGTCATAATGATTGCTGGTGGGCGTGAATCACCACACCCAAAATTATATCATTGTATGTAGTTACTGGGATTGAACTAGGGACCTTGTGCTTGCTAGGCAGGTGGTGGAACCACTGAGCTAAATCTCTGGCCCTTGTTTATTATTTTTATTCTTATCTATCGTATTTTTAAATTTAAATAAATTTATAGGTTTTTTTTTTTTGCTGTGGGATCATGTCCGTGTGTTGGAGAAACACAGTCTCTCTCTTATTTGAGAATATCAGTGATGATTTTGTTCGTTTTCTTCTGTTTCTGAATTGCCTCTAACCTGTCTTTGATAGTCCTTGCTTCTTGACATTGTAATTTTTATCTTCCTCTCTTTCCTCAAAAGCCTGGCTTGGCAATAGTCATCTTCCCATCACACACAATTAGTGAGAAGCTGGTAGCTGCTCCCCAGTGATGGGAGCAGCTCACTGCCTGAATCATTTCTTCTCACATCTTTCAGGTCCAACCAAAATGAAAGCTTCCATATTCTAGTTTCTGGGACACCTCTTCTTTTTCTCTTTTATTTTTTCCTGTGTCCCTTCAGGATTATCACAGAGAAATTTCAACCAATACCTTGTTTGTGTGCTGTGAGAAAGCAAGACTGGGAAAACTGGTGAGAGGTGGCTTGTTAGCCTTGTTAGCAGGACTATGTGAGGCATAGATCCATTTAGGGTCTAACTAAATACTCAAAGCTTTCTATCAATTCTGTTTTGATCCAGACATCTCATTCTTCCTTTTACTTCTACAATTCTATATTCAAGTCAACAGATGGTGCATAAAATTTCTTCAGAGATAAACTTCAAGCCTCCTTCCTGCTTTAGATCTGTAGATACTAAAGGTAAAAGAAATGAGGGGTTGGGGATTTAGCTCAAGTAGTACCTCACCAACTTTGGACGCACAGGGCCTGATTTCCATCCCCATACCGCAAGAGAGAGAGAGAGAGAGAGAGAGAGAGAGAGAGAGAGAGAGAGAGAGAGAGAGAGAGAGAGAGAGAGAGAGAGAGAGAGAGAGAGAGAGAGAGAGAGAGAGAGAGAGAGAGAGAGAGAGAGAGAGAGAGAGAGAGAGAGAGAGAGAGAGAGGAGAGGAGATAATTCATTCCATACAAGCTTCGAGCTATTCCTTCTACTTCCATTCTTCATTTCCACATTTCATGGTATGGATACTCCACACCTTGAGTGTCTCAATGATCTTTACAAATGTTTGGTTCATTTTCTGTCATCATTACTCAGCATAAGACTGTAGTACCATTTCTTCCGTTTTTAGAGTAAATTAATATTTTTCCTATGCAGTTGTATCTTCTAAAAATATAGCATACTGACTTTCCAGGTTAACTTTCTCTTGAATTTCAAGTTTGGATGTATCCTCTGTGTTAAGGTCATTAACCAGAATGGCTCAGTGTACTTTCATTTTAAGATACAGATAATTGCCAAAGGGAAATGAGAAATGGACCCTCTCAAGAATTTCTGGAATAATACTGACCCAAGCCTAAAGCTGCCAGGGCACCTGTGAAGAGACAGAAGATTAAACAAAACAAGTTTCTGTTTCATGCTCTGCCAGTCACCTATCTGGTCTACCCTTTGGCTTCCTTCAAAAGCTTTTCATAGTTTGTTGTTCTCTTAGTTCTCTGTAGGTTGGAAAGAGTAACACTAGCACTTAAAGTTTAAGCAAGATGTCACCCACAGGATCCTGGCTCTTCTGATTCTTTTCCCTTACTCCTCAAAATATAAAAGTCAAATAAAACAAATCAAATAGCAAAAGGAAGAAGAGAAAAAGAATGTCAATAAGAAGAAAACATGCAACTTTTTTTTCATAATACAATAGACAATTATTTGTTACTGGAAAAGACTAGTAGCATAAGTAGAAACCCAAAGAGACAGATTGACTTGGCAAATGAGTCCATTTTGTTATTGTTACATAATTAATTTTCTTTTTAAGGGTCAATAACCAACAAATGAACCCATGTGAAATATTTGTATGAACTGGAAAATAAATTGATAAAGATAGTTAATAAACAAGTAAATAATATCAATATAAAAAGCAGAGAACAGATATTTTAGTGAGATTACTAATGATGAAAATATTATGCTAAGTGGTACAATAGAAACAAATATCACTAACATAATTAAGACTTTGTTTTTAGAATGATGACTGGTGATTTATCTTGAGTGAACTATTTAATATGTTTTGGCACAACTTTCTCTTCAGAGACTATTTCCAAAATTAATGTTCAGAAGTTAAGATAAATGATGCTTATTTATTATTAGAGAAACATATTCTTTGGAAAATTGTGTTATTACTGGAACTACAAAGCATATAACAATATGGGATATTAAGTGGTAGTAAATCTATACAATGGAATAATATAGTGTGATCACCACTACAAGTGAAAAATCAGCAGATCACAGCCATAAGGTTTTTTTTTTGTTTTTTTTTTTTTTTTTTTTTTTTTTTTTTTTTTTTCGCTTTTTGAGACAGGGTCTCGCTTTGTAGTTCAGGCTGGCCCTGAGCTCACTATGGTGCCCAGGCAAGCCGCCGCGAACTCAGCAATCCTCCTATGTCTACCTCCTGTGTGCTGGGATTACAGGCGTGAGCCACCATGTCCGGCATTGTGGTATGCGGTGTTGATTGTTGGTGGGCGTGTCTCCATGCCCAGCATTATATGTGGTTACCGGGGATTGAACTCAGGACCTTGCGCTTGCGAGGCAGGCGCCGGAACCACTGAGCTAACCCTCCGGCCCAGAGCCATAAGGTTTACTTCTGGAAAGTTAAGAAACATAACAATCTTTTTTTTTTTTTTTTTTTTTTTTTTTTTTGAGACAAGGTCTTGCTTTGTAGTTCAGGCTGGCCCTGAACTCAATGTGTAGCCAAGGCTAGGCTTACACTCATGGCACAGTCCTTCTGTCTTTGCCTCCAGTTG